>OZ004652.1:3123804-3212861 GCA_963924495.1 Nemapogon koenigi
GGGAGTTTTTACTTTGGCACGTGGACGAATTATTATTTTGATGGGAAGTCGTAACTTCTAGTGATCCCCTCTATGTTTAAAAAAAGTGGGTGGTGTATATAATGTGGTTTTCGCTTTGCCAGAGACACAGTATATCAATTAACCATAATAGCATCATATGATGAATATAGCGAAAGAGGTATGTCAGGATCGTAGCAAATGGGATTTGATTGTCTTTGATTACTCCTCTTGGGATATAACCACTTCTGATGAAGAAAAAGAAACCGCCTTCAAACCCAAAATGTGCTTTCCGAAAGCAAATGCACAAGTCACTATAAAAATACCCAAATCGCTTCAAGAGTTCTCGATTTCTCCAGGATCCATGTATGCCCAGGAAAGTATACCCTTTTAAACAAAAATATTTTTTTCCAAATCGGTCCAGGCGTTTTCAAGTAATCGCGGAACATACATAAAAAAAAGATTCGTTCTTTTGAAGTTCGGTTAAAACGGCGTGATGATAGATAGATGTTATTAAATCATTATTACAAAATTTAAAATATAATAAATGTAAATAATGATTAACCTGTGTAATAACTATGATTTACTTGAAACGATGTATGGATGGGATGTGGATGAAGCAAGAGAAGTATATATAAAGATCCAGACAAGTGGCGCTCTATATTATTCTCTGCCTACCCCTTTGGGAAACAGGCGTGAAGGTATGCATTTATATACTCAGCGATATCTCTTACTAAACTTTAGAGAGTTAGTGAGTGTTTAAAATACTCAATTATGCCGTGTCTGATATGACGTCACTTTCGTCTCGTGTTGGTTGGTTTATTTATAGAGGCCTCCGGTTTCAACTTACCAGCATATACCTAATTATGTCAGTTCCAAATTACAACCAAATTCGTAAGCGTTTGCTTTTGCCAAATTTAAAAAAAAACTATATAGGTAAGTTACCTGACAGAATGAAATATGAAATTTGGAAAGGGTGTTGATTTTACATTATAGACATTGTTTAAGAAGGGGTTTTTCGAAATTAATCCACTGAGGGGAGAAAGGTGATGGCAAATTTTACATCATCCCTATGTAGGTATTATTAAAAAAAGACCCCCACCGCGTCTGTCTGTCTGTCTGTATGTGCCCTATTTACGCAAAAATATTAGATAGGTTGATTCATCGGTTTTCGAGTTTAAAATATGGACCTATCATGTTAAGGAGCTGAACATTAACAGTATAAGTGATTCAAGTCGGGGACAAAAAGGCCTAGGGAGTTTTCATGGCGTATACGTCTAATCCGTCAGAGATATAACAAAATTATGTAAGAAAGAATTGTGTAGAATAAAATTATCTACAAAAAAGTCAGCGGTAGCATATATCTATCTCTAATAAATAAGTAGTTATAAGCGTATTTATGTAGGTGTTCAAATTGTTGTAAACCCATATTGTTCCCGTGCCAAACCGGGGCGGGGTCGCTAGTGGGAAATGTAATATTTTTCTAGTCTTTACTATACCGGGACTTGACCCAAAATTATGAATTTATGGCATTTGGCGTTGAAACTTCGGGAGTACTCGGATCTGAAGCTCAAGATTTCCTCCAAGAGCTTGGAAGACGAGTGTTCCTAGAATGTGGTGACTCCAATTGCCATAGTTATTTAAAACAAAAAATCAGCATTGCCATTCAACGAGGCAATGCTGTAAGTGTATTAGGTACACTGCCAAGTGGTGTCCCAATTATGATTTTTTTTACCTAGTTTAGAGTTTTTAGTTTTAGTTTAAATTTTATTACAACAATTGAAGAGACACATATTTCGATGATTAAGGGAAGAAAGGGGTTGCAAAAGTTTGTATGGGAAAACATATTATTTTATATTCCGCAAATTTTCACGTGAAAAGCCGTGGGTGAAAAACTAGTTTATATATTTATAATTTGTATTGTTAGACGCGTTATGCGTGATCAATCACTATCTAAAATAAGTTGAACGTTCGAGAACTTTCCAGACGTATTGACACATAATAAACTAAATCAGGCGTAACTTTTCAAAATACGTGATTTCGTTTTCTTTTCATACACTTTATTTCTGTACTAGCTTACGGCCCCGGATTCGCCAGTATATATTTTGAACGCGAAACTCTACTCGTTCCAAAAAAAGATTCTATAGTCACCATCAAAATAGATTCATAAACAAAGAATTTTTTTACAGCTCCCGAAACCGTGTTACACTTCCAAGGTTCCAAGCGGAAGACCAAGTCTCGCTCGTTTAGCCGATGCTATACCTAACGAGTGGCTAGTTCTGTTGAGGTATATTTAGATGGAAAAACCTATGAGTGTGGTTTGTTGGATTATGTACATAAGTTTTTAATTAAAAAACCCATTGGTACATGGCCGGGATCCAGGATCGAACCCGTGATCTGCCTAGTTAATACCCCAGACGTCTTAACCACTCGGCCACCGACGCACCTTATAATTATATAAGTCGAATTGAGAACCTCCTATTTTGAAGTCGGTTAAAAACACGCAAATATTATTGTAAAACCAAATAGCACCAGACGAAGCTATCCCAGACCGCTAGCACCAACCGCCATATTTACAGAAACGAGTAACACCTGAAACCATACTCGTAATATCTCAAAACAAATTGCTTACGCTACGTTACGTCGAATTCAATGGGCTGTATGTAAATGGATTGTGTTTTTGGTTGTGAAGGCATACTTAAAATTGTTATTTTATTATTTACTAGGATTTTTTTGCAATGGTGATGGATTATCCTATATTAAAGTAGCCTATGTAATCTTTGTGCAAAAAAATCTCAATGCTTTAGACGTAAAAGAATGACAAAGAATCAAAACACTTTCGTGTTTATACTATTAGTTTTTTTTATTTAATCATAAATTTTTACACACAACGATATAAAACACCTTAAAATTAAATGTAAACAAAAATAACTAAATAAACCAGGTCCGCGTGGAATCGTTGCAAGAATACTGGCTGCATTTCCACGCTGAATCGCAATGCTGATTTGTTGAACGAGGAAGGAGTCAGCCCTGTTGTCACCAGAAGAGATTTTTTTTTTAAATTAATCTTGGGGATCTTTTATAAACTTTTTGGCATTTGAACCCAACGGACCTAGAGTTTATACAGAAAAATTAGGACTGATAGGACTAGTTTTCCGCCCCTGGCTTTGGACGTGGCATTTTGTTATCGTGCCCATTAACACAGACATAATAATATATGCATACTAATATTGTAAATGCGAAAATAACTCTGTTTTTCTTCCTTCACGGGTTGCCTTACAGCTCCCGAAACCGTGTTACGGTTTCAGGATATCGATCAGAAGACGAAGTCTCCCTCTTTTAGCCGATGGTATTTGTGTGGACCTAACGAGTGGCCAGTTCTGTTGAGGCATATTTTTGATGGAAAAGCTTCTAAGTGTTGTTTGTCGGATTATGTACCTACATAAAGTAACTCTGTCTTTCTGTTACACTTTTACCGCTGAACCGATTTTGATGCTTGTTACGGTGATTATGGAAAGACATATGTTAATTTTTTTTCACCCCCCTAAGGGGGGTATAATAGGGGATGCAAGTTTTTTGACAATAATTACCTTTTTATTTTTCTAAGATATCGAAACAGCACTTTTTAAGTCAAAGTTTCATCAAAATTCATGGAGCCATTTCAGAGTAAAGTTAAACAGATCTGTATAGACTTAAGTGCCTAATCCTTTCGTATAAAGGTAGTAAAAGTTAAAGGGCAAATTCTAACAACAAGTATATTTACAAAGCACTTGTTTACCATATTTTCAATTCAAACAAGATAAAAGTGGAAAAAGGGAAGCGAGCTTGCCCTAAAATCGGGTAAAGGTTTACAAATATATCGGCAGTCTTACGATGGAACTAGCAACTGCAATTAATTGCAAAATAGTTCCTGTAAAACGCAACTAACTTACAACTGACACGCTAGCGCCCTAAGTGAACAACTAAGGAATTTTCTAAGTAATTATAGTCAAAATAACTTTTATCAGTCCAAATCATCCGCATTACATAAACTTGCCCAAACCCGAGCGGTTTGCTAGTCGTCATTAAGGAAATCCACTATCTACCTCCTGGCTCCTGGCTCCATAACCAGATCAGCTCCATGGTACCGAATTATTATATTTTCATCCGAATTACATATACTTGCATAAGTTTTAAATCAATACGTTAATTAGAAGTTAGTTAAAATCGACTTTCTAGATTTGCTTACATACTAAGTTTGTTAATTACACATAAGGCTAATAATTTAAAGTGTGCAAAAATATATGATGACACACAGATTGATCTTGTAATGACTTGATGTTTCTATTGTCAATGGAAGAAAATAAAATATGTTGCTTTTCATATGTTATTTTAATAAATATACTTAAATACGTAAATAAAACAGTTTTTGATCACATTAATACTTTGATTCACAATAAAAATATCATGTACTTACCAACAACTAGAATGCAACTGCATTCATTTTTTGTAATTTTCGACCAATTGCTATAGCGACCGCATTGGCAACGCGCGACTGGTTGTTAGTTTAAAATTTTACATGATAGGTTTGTAAAGGTTTACAAATATCTATAGGGAAATAGTCTCGATATGTCAGGAGGCTTTCTCATTTATGATGCGGAACACGGTTGGTATGTCTCTGAATGATTTCCTTCTATCTTATCCTGTCGTGGTTCAATCGAAGATTTGAATATTTCATTATAATAATATGGTCAACTAATATCTGCCATATTAAAAAGTTTAGCACTAATGATATTTATGCTTATTACTACTTATCTATAAGAGATAGATATATGCTACCGCAGGCTTTTTTGTAGGTCATTATATTCTTCACAATTCTTTACTACATCATTTTGTTATATCTCTGACGAATTAGACAGCATAATTCATGAAATTGCATAGGAGCTAACTTTTTTCTTGACTTGATGCAGTAATAGTGTTAATGCTCAGCTTCTAAATATGATAGGTCCATGTTTAATACTCGTTAAGTTTCCTGGTGAATGAACCTATCTAATTGTGAAAATCGCATCAAAATCCAATAGTTGTATTTGCGTGAATCGGGCACAGACAGACAGCCGCGGCTGGGGCCTTTGTTTTAAAATACGTGATTTTTTGTACAGAGATTGTTGGATGGAGGGCTCGAGAGTGACACAGGTCACTTTTATCATAGAAAAACATGTATTTAGATATTATTATTGAGTACATAATATTAATATTTATAAATACTAAATTTCGCTCCAACTTTATCCGTGGAAATTTTGACATGTAGGTAAATAATAAATTATCCAGAAGTATTTCCGGGTGGAAAATTAAGACAGCCTTTTCTTTCTCTTAAGACAGCCTTTTCTTTCTCTTGTTTTATTTCCACTCTGATGAATCCGCAGGCAAAAGGTTTATTATTAAGGTTTATTTTTTTCTGCCTACCCCTATGAGAAAAGCGTTAAGGTATATGAAATAAGGAAACCCAAGTAAAAACATTGTATTCAAAAACTCAAGATGATCTAAAAGAAATTTACGGAATCTTTAGTAGACGGACAGTGAGAAAATTTTCACTGAGTGAACACAGAGAAAATTTATGCATAGTTTTTTTATTATGTACACCCGTGTACACCAGCCTCCTTACAAAATAGTTTAAACATAGTTCTGTCTTAGCCATTTATATTGAATGACACATTTGTAAGAGAGTGATAAAACATAGTTTAGCTATACACTTGTTAAACAACATTTTGTAAGGCGGCAGTTGCTTAAACAAATTATATTTACTAATAGTAAATTGGAATTTATCTTTTTTAGAACCAAATATCGCTGGAAATTGTATATGCCAATCTATTTAATATTTTCACTAGCGCGATACAGGATTCAGTATTGACACAGTACGATGAGCTGCCATAGGATTTTAAGCATTTACGCCCGGATAGAACTTAATTTTTCAGTAATTTATAAGGGAAATCGTCGAGTATTGAACCAATGCATATCACATAATAAAAATCGCAGTTCAGTTCATTCGGCCCTGGCTTCGCCCGTGGGAAATTTTGAAATGGGACATAAAAATTGTGGTAAAAAATATGTTTGAGAGAATGACAAATAAAACAAATAAACAACAAACAAATACACTTTGGGAATTACAATATTAGTCAGAATTTTAGATAAAATATTGCTGAATTCCTGAAAAACTACTGCACTGATTTTCATTATATTCTTGTGAGATAATGTGGAATAATTATTATAACCTTAAAAACAAATTCGTCAAAATCGATACATAGGTATTCATCGAGATATTAAGAAAAAAATACTTTTAAAGTCAGTTTTTTAATAACTTCAAAATTGGTTCACATCTGTAAATACATAAAAAAATATGGCTTTTTTTTTTGTTTTTTTTAAATATGGATAACTGGAAAAAGTAGACACTGTTACTGGTGCCTCTAGTCACATCGCGTAGTATAGAGGTCGTGAACATGGTGATGGTGATGATAAGAAGAAGAATTATTTTCTAGCGCCCGGAACGTGTCCTCAAGTATGAACACAGTTTTTAACAATGAAATATCTTTTCCGTAATTTATGCAGTAAGTTATCGCTCTAGTTGCTCATATAAAGGATGTTGTGTTGTTTTGTCGAGGATCGTATCGCTTGAGACGTTGGCGCCGAAACACCCCGTATAGATGGATGTCGGATTATCTGTGCATAAATCACGCGGGAAGTACAATTTATTGTAATTTTGTCTATGTACAGAGTGTTTCAAATTATCATTTATTTTGAAGCGAAGGGATGGAGGACCTACTTAACTCACAAAAAATGAAACGACACGAACGCGGCAAGCAAATGCCCTGTGAGTGAATGAAAGAGAGAACAAGAAAACTAATGTTGGTTTTTTTAATGCCACATGAAAAGGAACTTTTTATATGTTTTTTTTCTTCTTTCACGGGTTGCCTTACAGCTCTCGAAACCGTGTTACGGTCCCAGGGTACCCAGTCTTCCTCTTTTAGCCAATAGTATTTGTGAGGCTATAACTAACGAGTGGCCAGTTCTGTTGAGATATTTAGATGGAAAAACAAATCTTCACGGGTTGCCTTACAGCTCCCGGGAACCGTTTCTGGCCCCAGGCTACCCAGCGGAAGACGAAGTCTTCCTCACATAGCCGAATATTTTTTTAAAGCTATACCTAACAAGTGGCCAGCTCTGTTGAGGTATGTAGATGGAAAAGCCTCTTTGAACGGTTTGTCGGATATTGTACATTGGTACATGGTCGGATGTGGGGATCGCATCCGCGACTTCTTAATTGTGAGCCGACGTTTTACCTACTCGACCACCGACGCTCTAAAGTGTTTTATTTATTTGTATAGATAGCTTTAATAAATCTTCGCTTCTGCAGCTTTTTTTAAAGGCATATTCAAACACTCTGTATATTCAGAAGTCAATATCCATGAAGTGTGAAGGAGTCGTATATATCTTGTAACCTGGAGTGTAAATAAGACACAATACTGTCGATCCATCACTAATGTGTTATTTTCTTATTTTGATTGATGGGGAAAAATGTGGCAGTTCGATTCTGTAACGGCTGAACGGATTAGAGGTATTAAAAATAAACAATAATATCTTCACAGGTGCGTCGGTGGCTGAGTGGTTCAGACGTCTGGTATTAACTAGGCAGACCCCGGGTTCGATTCCGGATCCCGGCCATGTACCAATGGGTTTTTAATTAAAAACTTATGTACATAATCCGACAAACCAAACTTTTCCATACATTCCTACATCGTTCTTGTTTTAAAGGATTTGAAACTGGGGTCCGGAAACCTGAAGAAGCTCAAAAAGCTGACTTATGCACTTCTTCTGAAAATTCTAGATTCTTGTGTAGACATCTCGCTAAATATGAACAATGTTACAATAGGTTACGAAGTTATTTAAAACTTTCCCACAATTTATTCAACCGTTTAAAGTGGCAACAATTACAAAATTAAAAATTCATTACCTATTCACGCAAGTTTCTATAATAGACTTTAATCCAGGACCCTTCTAAAGGTTCTTCATATGTAAAAAGCTTACGGACCCTTTTGAGCAGAAAATACGATCAACGGACCTTAGTCCCAAAATCTGTAGAATAAATTAACATGGTTTTATTTAACATCAAAGAAAATTCTTATTTTACTTAATTTTAATTATTATCATATTCTAGTTTCATAAAAGGTATTCAAGTGTGAGATTTATTTAGATACTTCATTTATACCCCGGTTTCGCCTTTGGAATTTATCCCGAAATTTTTCCGGGATAAAAACTAGATACTAGGCTCGCAACTGAAAATTCGCGGGTTCGATTCCTACATCCGACCATGTACCAATGGGTTTTTTATCATAAAAAATCTATGTACATAATCCGACAAACCGTACAAAGAGGCTTTTCCATCTATATACCTCAACAGAGCTGGCCACTCGTTAGGTATAGCCTCACAAATAACATCGGCTAAATGAGGAAGACTTTGTCTTCCACTGGGTACCCTGGGGCCGACAACGGTTCCCGGGAGCTGTAAGGCAACCCGTGAAGAATTAAAAAAAAAAGATAAAAAAATGACGTCGATCCATTGCTCTCCCTCTTTTAGCCGATGGTATTTGTGAGGCTATACCTAACGAATGGACATCGGTTGAAGTATATTTTAGATGTAAAAGCCTTGTGTGGTTTGTCGGATTATGTACATAAGTTTTTAATTACAAAAAACCCATTGGTATATGGCCGGGGTCCGTAATCGAACGCGTGGTCTGCCTAGTTAATACCAGACGGCTTTATAACCAACTAGCTGTCCGCCCCCGGCTTCTTCGCCCGTGGATATTTTCGAACAAAATAAAATATACCCTACAGCACTCATAGATAATGGCCTGCACTAACCCTACCCCTACCCCTACCCCTACCCCTACCCCTACCCCTACCCCTACCCCTACCCCTACCCCTACCCCTACCCCTACCCCTACCCCTACCCCTACCCCTACCCCTACCCCTACCCCTACCCCTACCCCTACCCCTACCCCTACCCCTACCCCTACCCCTACCCCTACCCCTACCCCTACCCCTACCCCGACCCCTACCCCTACCCCTACCCCTACCCCTACCCCAACCCCTACCCCTACCCCTACCCTGTTTCCCACGACTTCGTACGTGTCGATTTCAGAATGTTGGCAAACATACACTTCATACATAGCTTTTGTCATGTTCACCTCTGCCCACCCCGTTGTCGTCGCCATGCCGTGATGGTATATAGCCTATGTTACTCAGGGATAATGTAGCATTCTAATGGTGAAAGAATGATCAAAATCCGTCCAGTAGTTTTTGAGTTTATTCGTAACAAACATATAAAATAGATATTAGAAGAATCTCGCTAACAAAAGTGTTTTAGCGAGACGTTCGTTGCAAGCATGCTGATTCATTGAGCGATGAAGAAGCCAACCCTCTTGTGGCCAGACGAGATGACCTGTCGGGGGTTGGACGGGGGGAATATGTATAGATATATTTATTTGTACAACAGATTATGAAAAATTATAGTATCTAGTAATCGAACTAAGACCAAGATGAAATTTCGTATATATTTTAATCTAAAAGCTTCGTTTATCCTTTAGGGGGCAAGTATCTCTTCATTCATGCAAAGTATAGTGCCTTAAATCCGACCCAATTTCCTTTTGTACCGATATGCTCTCGGTATCTAGTAGTTCTAAATCAATGAACCAGAATAATATCGTCGATCAAATGTAAAATTCACATGCTCTTACAAACTATACCTAGACGGATTTTCTTGATTTGCCCGATTGTGATAATCCGGTTAGCTAGGCCATGGTTAAACTTTCAATATAGTTGACTGCACAGGCGTTAATTCTTACTAACCATCATACAGTCGACTAGACAATTATGGGAAAATGAGTGATGAAAAAGCAGAACGCATTTATCTTGAATCGCGCTGGATAAAAAAAGTAAGCGATATTTTTTGTTTAAAACGCAATTAAAAAAAAATCTTATACAACATAGGTATAATTTTAAAATGAAAAGATATATAATTACCAAAAAAATATTGATGTTAATTTTTGTAATGATACCATCTATATTATAGCCATACAATTTTCAGAGGTGTATTTAGGATTTTTTTCTATCGAGTAAACAATCATTAGAAACAATTATATTTTCAAAACAATAAAAATATTTGTCATATCCTTAAAAATATTAATTTATTTTTTCAGTTTCGTAAATAGATCAGGTTTTCTGAAAAATTTGATTAAAAATTGGATTTTGATGACTGACTTCCCTTAAATAACATAGGATAGGTGGCAAAAATAACGCAGTTTCTCCGGCAACTTGTCACCTAAAAAATGTTAAGTATGTAACAACCAGTCGCGCGACTATTTGCTCGCAAGTATAGTATGAAAATAAGTGTCTTGTATTTGTATAACATTGTAATAGGTAGTCGATAGCCTAATTGGTAGGATGGTGGACTTGAAATCGGAGATCCCGGGTTCAAGTCCTACTCGCTGCCAAAATGCTAAGCACCGATTTTCTTTAATAATATGTGCTCAAATCGACTCCTCGTGCTTTGGAGGAGCACGTAAAGCTGGCGTCCGGTCACCAAGCCTGTGCCAAGCGTGGTGATTATGGCAATTCCTCTCAATGAGCACCATTAAAATGGTGCGCTAGAGGAAGACCAATGATCCAGCAGTGGATCTAAAAGGTTTATTAATAGTTATTTTTCTTATAATAGGAAGGTATTAAAGTTATCTTAAATAGGTACTATATTACAAAAATAAAATAAAATTATAAATAAAAAAAATCATTTAAATCGCTATCTACTGGGAGAGTACCCAACAGACTGGCTGCATTACCTCGTTGGATGGCAATGCTTATTCTTTGACCGAAATAAGAGCCATGCCCGTTGGTCATGTGAGCGTTCTATTAGTCGTTTACTAATATCTATAAACAGACTGTGTGCACTAGGTCCCCACGGTCCCATCGTTTCCACTCCAAACGCCTCAAATATGTATTCTTTCGGAAGACACGCATATTTGCGACATAATTGGACACTACAAGCAACAAAGTGCTTTATTTTTAATGAATGAAGTTAACAACAACCCATTTACAAATTATGAAATATGATCTCTGGAACTACCAGTCGGATTTGAAAATTCTGTCTTGAGGAAGGTTATAGGCTATATAACATCACGCTATGTCCCAAAGGAGCGGAGCTGCAACCGCAAGGCACAGTCTTTTATAATAAGTGGCAAGGTGTCTTCCTGATTTGTCATATCGCTCTCCAGAAAAAATTCACCTGTTCGGTGGCTGAAAAAAGCCAATCAGGAATTATGAATAGACACAAATCACCAATCCGTTCAATAATCGTTCAACTAATGAAATCATCAGAAAATCTGTAAAACAATACTTAAAATATAGCACGCCTGCCTTAATTTTGAATGATTAAATGTAACCAGTCATCCAGAAGTTAATTCCCGATCAATAAATTCCACATAATGTTGAGATACTATAATTTACGTTAAATAGGTCGTTAATCAAGCCATATAGTTGATCCACCTAGCCGTGATATTCTATAGAAGTCACACCATAACGGCCTTCAAACATTACGGCATGCCCAGAGACACTGGTGACATTGTCCACATTTAATGATTCGTTCAGACTTCTAAAACTAATAGATATTTTATGTCTATTAAAGAAGTGACACATCCACGTCCATTAAGTGCATTTGTTGTTGGACGGCAAGGAAATCTGAAAATGCCACGGACATATCGTTTGAATAAAGTAAGGTAACACATATTATATACCGGTCCCATGGTACCCAGCAGAAGAAAGGTATTCCTCATTTAGCCCACGAGATTTTTGAGGCTATTTACCAATTCTGTTGAGGTATTTTGAATTAGAAATTCTTAGCACAGTTTGTCGTATTATGTAAAGTAAGTGATTCCACAAGTTTAACCGACTTCAAATAAAGGAGGTTCTGAATTCGACTGTATTTTTAACAGACTTCGAAAAAAAAAGAAGGAGAAGGTTCTCAGTTCGGACCGTATTTTTTTTATTTTTTTTTTGTATGTATGTACATCGATTACTCCGCCAGTTGTGAACCGATTTTGATGGTTTCTTTTTTAATCGACAGATAATTCTTCCGGATTGGTCCCATTTTTATCTCATAAAAATTGGTTCTTTAGTTTTTCAGAAATTTTGAAAAAACTGACCTTATAAGTCAATTTTTCGTAATATCTCGATGAAATATGTACCGATTTTGACGACTTATTTTTTTAAGGATATCATAATTTCTTGACATTATCTCACAGTCATATGACGAAAATCGGTTCAGTAATTTTTCAGAAATTCAGTAATTTGTCTCTGTTTACTGCTGAAAATTATATCAGAGAAAAGCCTTAGCAACGGTTGCTATTGACACGAAGTTGTCAATTTTCGTATCGACGGTGGTCTAGCGGCTAAAGGTATGGGATGCAGCGCAGGGTGCACATTGCTCGAGGTTCAAATCCCATCCACCGCAGTATTTTTTTTAATTTTCCATCATTTTTTTTAGTTGCGTTATTATTTATTTCTCAGGGCAACAAAATCACTTAAAAGGGAAAAATAAACCTTTTAATAAAAGTGTACCGACTTCAAAACTTTGCACTGAAAAGTAAGAAATAATAAAAATTTCGTCGTAGAATTTGAAGACGGTTGGTGCCAAATTAGAAATAATTTAGTACCCAAATTCACTAGATAATTCATTAGGAACCTACGATCATCAGTACAAACACAGATCTTTATGTCCCTAGATGTTTACTTAATTTTGTATCCTAATTTGGCACCAACCGTCTTCAAATTACTTTTCAGTGCAAAGTTTTGAAGTCGGTACACTTTTTTTTAAAAGGTTTATTGTTTTTAGTAAAATTCTGCCACATTACTGTACTAACTACTGTATTTTTTTTGTTTTATTATCGCAAGAGATTTTATTTTATATGGACATTATGCTAAAACACAAATATTAATATATAAATAATTATAGTAGACGCTATTATACATCCTAGATCGCCTTTCACATTTAAAAGCAATACAATAAACTATTTATCTAGAGCTCTGTCTCGCGACACAAAACAATACAAACGAAACCTAAGGTAAATTATTACTATCCTAATGGTCAATCTTATGGCCAAATGAGCAGACAATTTATAAAGGGGGTGAGCCCCGACTATGGCCAATCCTTAGTCTAAGTATATACTTAACTAAAAAACTTTAAATAGTGAGAGAGCGTTTAAAGTCGATAAGATGGCATGACACTCAGTTTCGAAGCCAATAAAAATAACAAGTATAAAATTTTTCAGGGTATCCCAAAGTATGTCCATATCGGAAGTGTTAAAAGCCGTGATGGTATTCTTCAATCATTTCTATATAAAAGAAAAATTTTAGGAAGAAATAAATTCACCCTGATCTGAAGGAAATTCTTGCCACGTGATGTGAAAATCGTTTCCCCCTTTTTGTTGAACACAAACAAATCGCAGACTCGGTAAGAAACGAGCGACGCTTATTGCTATATCCGGACATACTGACATTTGGTGTTTGTGTGATGTATTGTATATGAGTTATTTCCTGTGTTACGACTCGAGCAAGATAAATAAAGCGGAATAAGAGGACGTCTAATTCGTAAAACACCTTGCAATTGAGCAATGCAGAACTGGTGGCAGTGATTATAATTAGGTAGGTAGTACTGTGCCGTGGCGGAATAAGAGTCCTTATATTCGTTCATTTCCATTTATTGTTGGATTTCCACCAGTCACACAGTAAACAAAGAAAAGAAAATAAATTAAATACAGAATAAATATCTAATAGATTTTCAGAAAGATAATATAGCATATAATTCATAATAATAAAATATACTTACAATTATTATGACAACAATATTTGATATATTAAATTAATTATAAAATTGAATTTGAGATATAACAGAACATTAAATTAATAAAAATAAGTAGTTACGTAAAGAGAGAATTTAAAGGTATGATCCATTTGATAGATACAATTCCAAAACAAAATTAATTTAAATATTCATAAAAATTTTGAATTAGGTTTTATTACCGACCAGTATACACATTGATCAGTAAAAAGGAAAGAGAGCAAAGGGACATTTTTGGATAAGTAAATTGTCTCTGCCTAACTTTACTGGGAAAACATGCGTGATAATATATAAAAGGAGTCGATAGCCTAAAATGCTAAGTACCTACCAATGTATCGACTCCACGTGCTACGGAAAAAGAATTAACAGATATCACATATAGGTCCATTAAGAGCTCTATTTTTAAGCAGGTGAATTCATAGGTAAAATATCCTAAGTGTTTGTTCTTCATTCATTTCAAAACAAAGCAACCGATTTTTTTGCGGTGTGACTTTTTATCCCTAATACTTACTTATACTAATATTAATAACACAGTATAATATATAAATAATAATAAGAAAAATATAAAATAATATAATAAGTCAAAAACTACTGAACCGATTCTAAAAGTTCTTTAACTATAAGTAAACCACTGAGAAAGTAGCACTCCCATGGTCCGTGCGGGTGAGAGGGGCGGGCGTGATTCTGCCATACACGATACGAAGTTTCACGCGATATATCTGTTGTCGACGCGATCCATCTCAAAAATTTCAGGTTTCAAGCTATCCTCATACCAAATTTCATCAAAAGCAAAAGCCCGAATAGCAGAGTCATGCCCGCCCCTCACCCCTCATGGACATGGGAGTGCTATTTTTTCAGCGGTTCACCTATAATAGAAAGCTACGATATCCCTGAGTGACATAGGCTACATTTTATATTGTTCAAACTTATCCACGGGTAGAGCCGGGGGCGAAAATTCTAGTATTTATATAAAACATCTTCTTTAGCTTTCAATGATACTTCTTACCTTACCTTTTCCTTACTTTTTCCCCAAATTGACGACAACGTTGGTAATTCATATAGTGATTTATTTAAGTATACCAATAAGGACACACCACATATTTCAATTGGTTTTCGCCACTTAAATGAAATTGGTTTCACTTTGACTGATTGTTACGGTTCCGGTAAATCTTTGATAATAATATCTATATTTACTATAATTGGTGCAAAGGTTCCCATTACGCTCACAGCGTTCCCTCGCTTTTCCCCCCATTTTTTTTATTTATTCCATTTATTCTCTTTATTTCATTTAATTTCTTTTAGTTAGTTTTTATATAAGTAATATACTAGTTAAGTTGTTAAGTGCTGAATAAATTTTATTATTTTTTTCTTTCTTTCTTTCTTTATATTTTTACATATTAATATAAAAAAACAAAAAAATATAAAAATATAAAAAGAGGAGTTATCCCCCGGAAGCGGAGTAAATACCCAAACTACCGGTGGTTAGGGCTGTAGAGAGAGGAAAAGTTTTCAGTTATACTTAGTAAATCTATCAGTTGTGATTTGTTTTGGACAAATAACCTCAAATCATCCTTGTAAAGTAAGTGCGATATAACTTAATTCTCTCTCCGCAAACGGTAGCCTAGCCCTGAAACCCCTAGCAGGGTGCTGAGTGAGTTTAGGACCATGCAGAACCACAAGAGACTCAAACTATCGCCTTGGAAGTTACCCCGTTTAATCCTGATAAGTTCGTCTTCACCGAAAGCTCTTCGGCATCCTGGATAGATAAGGACTGTTTTCCAGTGCCCCATACATGAGCCAGGTATGAGGTACAGAGTCATAAGATTTTTTGTAATTTATCCAGCATGCCGATAGATTCTTTCGGTTACGTCGAACTTGTTGGCTAATGGTCAAGTCAATGAGGAGAAGTTCTTTAGTACCACGAGACCCAGCCCTACATCCATTCTGAGAAGCGGATATGGTTAAATTGGTGTCTATATGACAACCAATTTTGATTATCAAAATGGATGTGAAGAGCTTGTAGATGGTAGGTAAGCATGTTATGGGTCTATAGTTCTTAGGATCCGTGACTTATAAAGCAGGCGGGTAATACCTGTAGTCATATATTCTGGGATCGTTCCAAACACAATCGCGTCTTGGAATTGGGATGCTGCGAGCATGCGAGCTGCGTAACCATTTTAGCCAATAGTTGTGTAGTCCGTCGGGCCCTGGAGACTTCCAATTTGCCATAGGACGGACCGCACAAACTACATCGATGGGGTCTATAATGACAGACCCCATTTCTGGTACAGACTCACAGGCCCGCTCAACATCCCCTATCCAAGCGTCTTCCGTGTGGCTGACGGGCGTCGACCAGATGTTTTGCCAGAATGTATTCGTGGTTTCAACATCGGGTAGACTCCCCTCAGTCACACCCTCTTCCCAGTCTCTATATACCTGCCTTTGATCGCTTTGGAATATGCGTTTCTGGACGTATCGATCCACTCGCAACTTGTACCGGCGAATGCGGTTCGCCCATGCATAAACCATTTATTTATTATTATTGTTATTAATTTTAGTTAAATTAGTTTGTTTAGTACCTATTTAAGATAATTTACGGTTTTTATATTGTTGTGTAAAAAATAACAGTTATATATTCTATAACTACCTCAATTAAATAGGTAAGAATAATGTAGGTATTAGAAGAATGCGGAGTGAAAGATGATGTTGTGACTAAAATGAAAAGTAGTTTACGCTGGTTTGGACACGTTGAAAGAATGAAAGATGAAATATTGACTAAAAAGGTTTATTAAATATGGCTGAAGTGAACGGAAATGCTGGCAGAGGATGACCTGGGTGTACTTTTATTGAACATATAAAAAATGTATTGATCGATGGAAATATTAAAAGTACACACAATCGCCGAGCATACAGTATGAAAGGTATGATGAATATAAAAGAAGCGAAAGAGATATGTCAGGATTGTAGCAAATGGCATTCGATTGTCTCTGCCTTGGGATGAAAGGCGTGATGATAGATAGATAGAAAGATAATTTATAGGAAATGTCTGTCAAAATATTCCTTTGACAGTGTTAAACAAATTAGCACATATAAAACTCAGAGAAATTACAAACACATTTCGTTAGCTCATCTCTGAAAATTTTCCTTTCAACTTCTCACATTTACATGAATAATTATCAAGTTATACTACATTGCTCTTTCATTTATATTTCGTGAACTCCCGCCCCTACCTTCAAAGTTATGCCAATTTCAGCTAATTTTATTTCTTTTGCTTCTTAACAAATATTAATTTGTACGTAACCTTAAAATTTTATTGCTACGAGAGATACGACGAAACTTTTTAGTCTCCATTGTGCTTTTAATGTTGTTTTAGATTTATTAAGTTATGGAAGGAAAGCAACCCGGGTTCAATCCTCATAAACGTGAATTTCGTTTAAGAATAAGTGCTCGTGATAGGGAGAACACGTGAAGCTGACATCAGTATTTGTTCTGAAAATAAAAGATTATTTCTCGGCTCTAGCCACGTCAACTGTAGTTTTATCAATGAGCTTTGCTAGAAATTCATAGCAACTTCTTATGTGGATGGCCTATGGCTCAAGGAACCAGGGTACCAAGCGAAAGACTAATAAGGTAAAACTTGAAATTGCATAATAAATCCTACTATCTAAAGTCATCCCTTTACATTTGAATAAAAAGGCAAAAACAGAAAACTGAAGTAATTTTAATATAATATAATCATTTGATGAAAAAAATACTCCAATAAACAAGAAAAGATGTACCTATCTACAGTTACGCAGAGACGTCTTCTATCGACTGTATTATGGGGAGTGTTCAGAAGAACTCCATGGCCTCGTCCCTCCATCCCCTTTTCGCACCCGCACTGCTCGCACAGGATACAGTTTTCATCCTCACACCGTCGACACGTTCTGCATACGAACGAAAAAATTCAGTGACTCGTTCCTGTGTCGTACTGCCAAAAAGTGGAATGAACTTCCGGCGTCGGTGTTTCCTCCTTTCTACAACCTTGGGTCCTTTAAGCGAAGCGTGAAAAGGATCTCTACGGGCCCGGCATAGTGGGCGCGACTGGCGGACTGTATTACGATCTGTCAGTCACGCGCATTCATGGACCAGCCACCTATGCTTAATAATCAGGCGGTGGCAAGGTCACATGTCGTCTTCTCTATATAAAAAAAAATACCTCTAATTTTATGTATATTTCCTTGAGCTCGAGAAGAGATCTATAAAAAACCCGGCCAAGTGTGAGACCATAGAGTACTAAGCCTATGGAGGGGCATGGCCCCTATGGAGACGGGCTCCCCCTTTCGCCAATTTTTTGCCCTTTGACCAGTTATACTGACCAGGGTGCGGTTAGATTTCGTTGGTATCGTTTTGTGTCGCGAGACAGAGCTCTAGGAAAATAGTTAATTGTGATGTTTTAAACGGGAAAGGCGATCTAGGGCGTTAAACTTAGTGTTTCCAATCATTAATAATTTTCATATACATTTTAAGATGTAGTCCTTTATGGCAACATCATACATTACTGACATCAATTAGACACTATCATAAAAAACACTCTTATAGAAATATTAAACTCTCCATTAAATGACAAAGCCTGGGCCCAAGCTTCACTCCCCATCCGTTTCGGTGGCTTGGGCATTAGAAAAATTTCACATGTCTCATTACCGGCATTTTTATCTTCCATCCACAGCACGCACACTTTAATAAATAAAATTTTACATACGTCTTCGGACGGTTTTAAGGTGTCGTGTTTGGAGGAGGCAATAAATGCCTGGAAATTGGCCTGTCCAAATCAAAATTTACCTATAAATACAAATTTACAGAAGCAATGGGACGAGCCGCTCTGCAAAAATGTACAAACAATATTATTACAAGACGCAAGTACTAAGCACGAACGTGCTCGTCTCCTTGCTGTGACAGAACGGTAGTCAGGATACTGGCTTCAATCTATTCCAAATTCTAAAATTGGTACTCAATTAGATAACATTACTTTTCGTCTTTCTGTGTGCTTACGACTCGGTATCAAAATTAATGAACCCCATCAATGTCGCTGCGGTCAAAATGTCGATTCTCTGGGACATCACGGACTATCATGTACGAAAAGTGCTGGTAGAATACCACGCCACGCCAGTCTTAATGATGTCATCCGTAGGGCCCTTGCCACTGTCCACGTGCCAGCTATATTAGAGCCGCCTGGTATAGCACGTGATGATGGTATTGCGTGTCTAGCTAGAGTTCGGGGAGTCGTTCTTACAGAGTGCTGGATATTAAAAGATTTGACTATGATACAAATTCGATATATATTACTGCATTACATATGGCGTGTGTGCACTAAGGAGGGCACCGAACGACTGTCCGTTGTGCGGGTTATATCCGACGCCAACGAGAGATGATTCATAATATAGACAAAGAACTTGCAACACCTTGCTTCGTGTGAGGTCCGACTCACCGATTTCAGCGTCGCTACATCACTTCCCCCCTTTTTGAAAACCACTGTGCAACAGAGGTGGTGCCACTGTAAAGGTAGGCATCCTCTTAACTGTCTCGACCCGAAATGCGAGTGAAAAATAATATTTAGAAAGACTTCGAAAGACAGGAGGGTCATTGAAAGGTGTTTCATGTCGCTATATACTATTGCTTACTTATTAGCTACTCCTTAGTGCACTTACAGTGAAATTTTCCCAAATAAATCACAATGTTTAAAATTGAAGTTACATGAAAAACAAGGTTACACAATACAAAGCTAGTTAGGTTACACAATAAAAAAAAAATACAAAATTACACGAAAAACATTAAAAATATTATCGACACATAGTAAACAGTACACAAAAAATAATTACGCTAAAAAAAATCTATAAGAATCAATAAGCCACACATTACCAAAAACAAAAAAAACTTAGTAAAATCTCCGCAAAATATCGCTACACAAAATATCTTATCCGTTTTGTGCACTTTCTACAGTCTCTAACAGTTCTCGTTTCACTTGATACATTATTTACACTTTCACAGATTGCCCATACACAACACTAGTCACAAACACTTATGCGATGGCGATGCCAGGTGACTGCATTGACAGCTGGTTCCCCGCAGGTGGGTTTGCCACCTCTCTCCGGATCGTCGTCAGCATCCGAGCGTTACAGGACTTCCACAAAATGTACGCTATCGTCAATGCCAATAGGACCATTGTTACTATATTCATGGTCGTGCCGGGGTGCACGGAGGTGGCTGCATCAACTGTACTGCCACTTTGTGCAAGTATTATCTCTTCTTTGCTCTTAGTAGTGCCCATTTTATTAAATTAACTTAAACTTGTTGCTGTGTACGTCTGTAATGGCCAAATGAAATCTTAGAAGTGTTTTAAAAGTGTGAGTCGGCAAACCTTACCGGTGGTCTGACTCGTCGGCCGCTTTTGGTAGTGTCGGTTCTTGTTTTCTTTGATGTGGCCGGCGTTGCATCATGCTGCGAATCACTTTCAACTTGGGTGTCCGCCTGTGTGTCATTGTAAGTGATACGTTCTTTATCGTAGTCGCGAGTAAGAAACGCTGGTTTTACGCGATCGATCGATACTGTATATGGTTTTCCCTCGACGTCTATTACTAACTGCTTGTCCGACCTCCTAAGTACCTTATATGGACCTGTATAGGGTGCCACTAAGGGTTTTGTCACTCGGTCGCAGCGTAGAAAAACTCTATCGCAATTCGTTAGCTGCGGGTGCACAAAGATCTTGTTGGACTCCGAGACTCGTTTGGGTGTGTTCAAAATGTTAGACAGGTGTTTCTTCAGATTAGCGACATACATTTCGTTGTCAGGAGTGTTGCCGCAATCGCCAAACATGTCTCCCGGTAGTCTCAGTGTCTTTCCATATAACATCTCAGCGGGGCTGAAACCCGTGTCATCTTTCGTGGCTGCGCGAAGTCCCAGTAACACTGTAGCTAGCTAGCCCAATTTTCGCAGTTGTTTCGACTCATAAGGGCTGCTTTGAGTGATCTGTGCCATCTTGCGACCATTCCATTGGCCTGCGGGTGGTACGCCGTTGTGTGGATCTTCTTAATTCCCAGCCTCTTTGTAAGATGGTTGAAAAGCGAAGATTAGAACTGTCTACCCTGATCGGTAGTGATCCTTATAGGGCACCCAAATCGAGATATCCACGTCGAGTAAAAACATCTGCTACGGTTTCCGCCGTGATATCCTCGACGGGAACGGCTTCTGGCCATGCTGTCCTGCGGTCGATCATAGTTACGATGTAGCGAAATCCCTTGCTTATACTTAAAGGTCCAACTATATCTATATGTATGTGTTCTAACCTATCACTATGCTGGAACGTCCCGGTAGGAGTGTTCGTGTGTCTTTGTACTTTAGATTTTTGGCAATTTACACATTCTCGGGCCCATTTATTCGCGTCGATATTCATGGATTTCCAAAAATACCTACTAGTTAACATGCGTCTCGAGGCTTTAATACCAGGATGACTAATCTCATGGACTGCTTTGAATGCTAGTCCACGAAAGTTAGCTGGTACGTATGGACGGGCGTGTTGTCCCGACACCTCGCAGTAAATAGGTACGTCGGCGTAGGGTAACGTAATCTTCTTGAAGGTGTACTTTGTATCACCGAGAAGTGATTTTAATTCCTGATCGTCCTCCTGTTCCTCGGCCAAATCCTTGTAGTCAATGATAGTTGGAGTTCTAATCTCTGAGATTCTCGAGAGTGCGTCGGCCACCACATTGTTCGCTCCGCTGATATGCTGAATATCTGTACAAAATTGACTGATGAACTCCAAATGCCGAAGGCGTCGGGGTGTGTCAGCGCTACTATCTAATTTCTTTGTTAAAGCGTATGTGAGAGGTTTGTGATCAGTGTAAACTGTCACTGTTCTGCCTTCTATCAAGTAGCGAAAGTGTTTGATAGCCATATAAATTGCTAAAAGTTCTCTATCGTATGCACTATATCGTTGTTGAGCTTCGCTGTATTTACAAGAGAAAAATGCAAGCGGCTTCCAAGAATTATTTACAAGTTGTTGAAGTACGGCGCCCGCACACGTATTCGATGAATCAGTCATAACAGCGAGTGGTGTGTCACTCAATGGGTGTGATAAGGTAACGGCGCTTTGTAGGCAACTTTTACACTTATCGAACGCTTCCGTTGACTTCTCGTCCCACTCGATAGGCGTCTTATCTCGCTTCTTTGAATTATGGATAAATTTATTTAACTCTACTTGATATGCAGCTGCGTCCGGCAAATTACTTCTGTAAAAATTTATCATGCCTAGAAACCTGCGTAGTTGTTCCACATTTTCAGGCTTAGGAAAATCTATAATAGCCTTAACTCGGTCATCTAAAGGTCGTATGCCGTCAGTCGAAACTCGGTAGCCCAAAAAATCGACTTCTTGTTGTCCGAAACTACACTTTGCTAAGTTAATTGTGATTCCGTAATCATTCAATCTCTCGAATAATTTTGTTAAATGCTCTCTATGTTCATGTACGTTATTACTAGCTATTATACAGTCATCGATATAATTAAACACAAAGTCCAAACCTTGCAGGACGCTGTTGTTCATGAACCTCTGGAATGTCTGCGCGGCGTTGCATAATCCAAAAGTCATCCGCGTAAACTCGTACAGGCCAAAAGGAGTTATAATTGCAGTCTTCTCTATGTCCTGCGGAGCTATAGGTATGCAGTGGTATGCACGGGTGACGTCGATGCGTGAAAATACCTTTTTCCCGGCCAAGAGGTATGTGAAATCCTGTAGCCTCGGGATAGGGTAGCGGTCAGGCTTTGTGATCGTATTTAATCTGCGGTAGTCACCGCAGGGCCTTATGTCACCATTTCGCTTGGGTACCACGTGCAATGGACTTGACCACGGGCTTTTAGAAGGTCTACAGATGCCCAATTCTACCATAAGTTCGAATTCCTTTTTTACCTTGGCATACTTATCGGGCGGAAGTGGACGCGCTCTCGCATGTACAGGTGGTCCGCTCGTCTCGATGTAGTGGCACACAGAGTGCGGTGGAGTCTCCTTGTATGAGATTGGTTTTGTTATTTCTGGATAATTACTCAACAAGTCACTATACGGGTGATTAATGCTTATTGTATTTATCGGTTCTCCACAATAGTTCACTACGGACACACTAGTATTTAAATTAGTCACTTGGTCTATTAATTTTTTGTTATACAAACTTACTATTAATTTAAAATGTGTTAAAAAGTCTGCACCTAAAATAGCTTGTTTAATGTCCGCTAACACGAATGTCCATTTAAAAACTCTACGTAAATTTAAATCTATAGCTAAATTTTTTACACCAAATGTCTTAATTTCTGTTCCATTCGCGGCATATAATCGGTAAGCACTAGGTTCGCGGGACGCCGATCGGACGCACGACACAGGCAATACGGAAATGTTCGCTCCGGTGTCCACCAAAAACCGGATGCCAGTCTCACGATCTGTGACACACAGGCGGTATGTATTGTTGATAGTGCACGCTTCCGCCGCTACGCGCACTTCGCTTAGTTTTCCGATTTTTTTTAAAATTACACGGCTCTATGCATTTCCTAGCCCTGTTGCGGAATCTGAAGTGATAAAAGCAGAGCCAGTCCGGACTATCGGGCGTGCGTCGCGTCATATTTCCACGAACTCGTGAGTTGTCACGATAGCGGCCTGTACTACTAGATCGCGAACGGTCGCGTTGCTGTCGTATATTCAATTTATTTACTTTTTCAGTAAGGGCGGCTACTTGTTGCGACAACGAGGTACTGGGGTCTTGAAGCACAGCGACCTGTTTTGCTGACGTTGTCTCGTAAATTTTATCAGCCATAATAGCCAATTTTTCCAGGTCTGCCACTTCACTTGCGGCTAGCACCGCCCTGATTGACGGTGGCAAGTGTGATGTCCACATCATAGTCAGCGTCTCATCCGGCAATTTGGCGCGGGCCAGGTCACGCATCCGCCTCAACAGCTGGGATGGCTTCTGGTCCCCCAATTCCATCTCGGACAATAGCTTTTGGAATCTCCGATTTTCGGATTCCTCGTACACAGTTAAAAGTCTACTCTTAAGAGTTACATACTTAACTCCTTGTGCTGGCGGGTTCACTACTATATCTCCAACTTGCTGTATCGCCTCCTTGTTTAGCTTCGTGATGACCAGGTTATACTTGATTTCGTCCGCGAGCCGCTGGCTACCCACGACGGCCTCGAATTGAGCAAACCACAATCTGGGCTGCTCTATCCAGAATTCGGCAACGCGTGATGTCACCGTGATTGCGGCCATGGATGCGTCATCATGACCCGGCTGCTGTATAGGCAGCGGGATCACTGGAGGCGCCGCCGCTGGTTGCTGTTCCATTTTCACTGCACTACTTCACATACTCACTACTGGATGTTTACACCAAGAAAAAAAATTTTTTAAACCCGAACTCCGTAGCACTTCACTCGCGTCGGCGCTTAACGGATAAGCGAAGCAAGACCGGCGGTACTTCGCGGTTACGACGCGCGAGATCGCGTATTTCCCTGCTGCACGAACGGTTCGCGGCGGTACTTCCCGGGCACGCGGCGTTCGCGTCGACGGCTTCCGGGGTACGCGATGAATCACGTCGGGGTCACCAATTATTGCGTGTCTAGCTAGAGTTCGGGGAGTCGTTCTTACAGAGTGCTGGATATTAAAAGATTTGACTATGATACAAATTCGATATATATTACTGCATTACATATGGCGTGTGTGCACTAAGGAGGGCACCGAACGACTGTCCGTTGTGCGGGTTATATCCGACGCCAACGAGAGATGATTCATAATATAGACAAAGAACTTGCAACACCTTGCTTCGTGTGAGGTCCGACTCACCGATTTCAGCGTCGCTACAATGGAAAGAGGCCCGACGGTATGACACTCGTGCCCTGGACGCAGGGAAGACCGTTAGTGTGGGACGCTACCTGTGTCGATACATTGGCGGCTTCTCACGTCCAGGCTACGTCTAATAATGCTGGTGCAGCAGCAACAACAGCTGAAAACCTCAAACGGCGTAAGTACGCAAACCTTGCACAAGATTACTTATTTGCACCGTTTGGGGTTGAAACCATGGGTCCGTGGGGCCTCGGAGCGAAGAAACTATATAAGGAACTATCATTTCGTCTAATCGACATTTCAGGTGACAAGAGGGCTGGAGCATACCTTGGACAACGTATTAGCATAGCTATACAGCGAGGAAACGCTGCTAGCCTTCTTGGAACTTTACCGCAGGACAGTGATTTCGAGAAAGTTTTCTACTTATGAGTATGTATCACTACATATTCATGATTAGAGAGCCACTCATGGGGTTCCCTGTGTTTAATTTTTATTATATTTAAACTTTGTATGTAGATATATATTATTTAATATTGTTTTAATAAAGTATTCCATGATCATTAATTATAATTATTATGTTTGTATTTTAACATAATCATCATATAAAGTAAAATCCGTTGCGACAATAAAACGACAGAAAAATACAGTGGTACAGGGGCTAGTACTAGGCGTTTACCTCCCCCCCGCCAAAAGTGGCAGAAAAAATATTGTTCGGTCATTTACACCCTTCACGTCTCCTTTGGTAAATACTCAAAGTGTGAGACAGACTTGCACACGAAGGGTTCCGTTCACTCAATAGTATGCACTAAGGTCAGACTGGACCAAGTTTGACGGTAAAAGAATTTTCAAAATCGGTTCAGTAGATCCAGAGATTACCCCCTACAACCTCACAAACTTTACCTCTTTATAATATTAGTATAGATAATTGGCCAAGTTGCGAGTACCGCTCGCGCGCTGAGGCTTCCGTACCATTCCGTTTTCGGTCAGAATTCAGACAGGGTTTTCGTTTAAATTTTCCTATAATCTATAAGAGACCATACCTTATATTCCTTATTTGTTTTAAAAAATTTAGACTCAGTATTTTCGGAGATAAATGGGGGACTGGATGCTCAGTTTCGGATATTTTCTTTAATATAATTTAAGCCCTTTCTTTTGATATATCGCACGATGCACTTAAAAACATTTTTTTTACTTTTTAATTTTTCCACCATAATTAACCCCCAAAATCAAAATTCGATTGTTTAGGCTATACGTCCGTGATTGTGTCATCAAACTCTATACGTATTTATGTATTCTGACAGACGGACAGACAGACACAAGAGTGATCCTATAAGGGTTCCGTTCTTTCATCGGATGTACGAAACCTTAAAAATTGTGTTTTTGAACAATCGAACCATGCTTCATGAAAAAATCTATCGATAGATGTCGCTACTGTCTGCATTATCTTGATAATTTTAATTTATTATTGTCTTATTTAATCACAAGATATTTAACGTATATTAAGATTAAATCTTTTATGTACCTGTACCAAGTAAAACTTGGTGTTAAACGCTTTAAATAGATTATTAAATAATGTAGATTTTATTTTAAATGACATCAAATATATAGTACGTAATATTTACATAACTAAATTTTTGGATGCCTACAAAGGCATATTAATTATCTTAGAAAACAAATATGTACCTATATTTGTTAAGTGCGTGCGGTAAACTATCACAAATCATTATGAAAAAGAAGCCGATATATATAGACTATAGTAGGGCGACCAGGAGATCGCGGGTTCAATTCCTACACGTGTCCAAAATGCTAAGCGCAATTTAATCGACTTCTCGTGCTTGGTAGGACACATATTTCTGTTTGTTTAGTTTAGTTGAAGATTGTTAGACTCTGCGATATTGACATGAATTTAGATACAATAAAAAAATAAATTATTTTGCAATAAAAGAAAGCAAAATAAAAGTACCTAAGTTAAATACGGCCTTGCTATTAAATATTATTTTATATATTTATGTTTCTTAGTGAAATAGTTAAGGAGGCAAGTCAACAAATATACACATATTATATTCTTTTTTACCATATTCATACAAAATTGTCTCATACAATATTTAAACTTTTATTTTTTACTTTTTAATTTTCCCCCCATAATTAACCTCCAAAATCGAAATTTGATTATTTACGCTATACGTCCGTGATTGGGTCATCAAACTCTATACTTATAATGTATCAAATTTCAACTTTATTGTCTAGTAGATTCGGAGAAAATAAGCTGTGACAGACAGACACAAGAGTGATCCTATAGGTAAGGTTCCGTTTTTTCATCGGATGTACGAAACCTTAAAAATTGTGTTTTTTGAGCAATCGAACTATGCTTCATAAACCATACGCTGTTCCTTGGCAAAAAAGAAAAAAAATCTATCGATAGATGTCGCTACTGTCTGCATTATCTTGGCAATTTTAATTTATTATTGTTTTATTTAATAACAAGATATTTAACGTATATTTAGATTAAATCTTATATTTACCAAGTAAAACTTGGTGTTAAACGCTTTAAATAGATTATTAAATAATGTAGATTTTTATAATATATTCGGAATTTTTCAATACTTATTTAAATTTTTGGATGCCTACAAAGGCATAAAAATATATATTCGTTGATCGCGTACGGTAGACTATTGCAAATAATTATGAAAAATGAACTAATAGTCTAATTAGTAGGGCATTTGACTTGAAACCGGGAAAATGTTAAGCACCAATTTTCTTAATATGTGCTTTCATTTGTTCAAGTAGTGACATTGTTTAGTTTAATTTAGTTTACATTAAAAAAAACATTATTTTGCAATCGGGCAAAAGCAGAATAAAAACCAGTTTTTTTATCTCGCAACAAAGCTCTCGGCCTGTAAAAGCGAAGTTGACCAGGCGGACTGTAAAAAATTAACTGTGACATATTTACGACCGCCACAACTACGGGAGATGCGAATTCTTACGGGTTTTCTGTACATTTTCCCGGGAAAAAGGTAAATTAGAAAATATCTTATTCATTGTTTGTTTACTAGTAATGCACTAGCATTTTGGGATTCAATGCTTACCTCTTGTTAGGTATATCTTTGCGTAGAAACCAATGCTAGTACTAATTTAATCACAGCTACTAATTTAAACATAAAACTATCTATCTATAATCACGCCTTTCATCCCAAGAGGGGTAGGCAGAGACAATCGAATGCCATTTGTTACGATCATGACATATCTCTTTTGCTTCTTTTATATTCATCATAATATACCTTTCATACATGCTCGGCGATTGTGGTGTACTTTTAATATTTCCATCGATCAACATATTTTTTATATGTTTAATAAAAGTACATCTAGGTCGTCCTCTGCCAGCATTTCCTTTCACTTCAGCCATATAAACCTTTTTAGTCAATCTTTCATCATAAAACCTTTTAAAAAATGTGTACCGACTTCAAAAATTTGCACTGAAAAGTAAGAAATAAAAAATAATGAAATAATAAAAAATCGTAGAATTTGAAGACGGTTGGTGCCAAATTAGGATACAAAATTAAGTAAACATCTAAGGACATAAAGATCTGTTAAATATTATCTGTGTTTGTACCTGATGATCGTAGGTTCCTAATGAATTATCTAGATTAGTATGGGGTACTAAATTAATTCTAATTTGGCACCAACCGTCTTCAAATTCTACGACGAAATTTTTATTATTTCTTACTTTTCAGTGCAAATTTTTGAAGTTGGTATACACTTTTTTTAAAAGGTATATTTCTCCCTGATGGGATTTGAACCCATGTACAAAGTGCATCCTGCGCTGCACCCCATACCTTTAGCCGCTAGACCACCGTCGATACGAAAATTGACAACTTCGTGTCAATAGCAACCGTTGCTAAGGCTTTTCTCTGATATAATTTTCAGCAGTAAACAAATTACTGAATTTCTGAAAAATTACTGAACCTATTTTCGTCACATGACTGTGAGATAATGTCGAGAAATTATTATATCCTTAAAAATATAAGTCGTAAAAATCGGTACATATTTCATCGAGATATTACGAAAAATTTACTTATAAGGTCAGTTATTTCAAAATTTCTGAAAAACTAATGAACCAATTTTTATGAGATAAAAATGGGACTAATCCGGAAGAACTATCTGTCGATTAAAAAAGAAACCATCGAAATCGGTTCACAACTGGCGGAGTAATCGATGTCCATACATACAAAACTAGAAATTGTTTTATTTATCTACTAGCGGACCCGGCAGACGTTGTCCTGCCCAAACGTTGACTTGCCCGCACTACCCCTACCCCTACCCCTACCCCTAACCCTACCCCTACCCCTACCCCTACCCCTACCCCTACCCCTACCCCTACCCCTACCCCTACCCCTACTCCTACTCCTACCCCTACTCCTACCCCTACCCCTACCCCTACCCCTACTCCTACCCCTACCCCTACCCCTACCCTACCTATAAAAAAAATAGGGGTGGACCACCCTTAACATTTAGGGGGATGAAAAATAGATGTTGTCCGATTCTCAATCGTAACGGATATGCACACTAAAATTCACGAAAATCAGTCGAGCCGTTTCAGAGGAGTTCAATTCCGTACACCGTGACACGAGAATTTTATATATAAGATTTTAATATTGTCCACACGCGAAGCCGGGGTGGATAGCTAGTATAAACATATTAGAAATAGCTGTTTCCCACGACTTCTAATTTCAAAATGTTGGCAAACATATACACTTCATACATAGCTTTTGTCATGTTCACCTCTGCCCACCCCGTTCCCGTCGTCATGCCGTGATATTAAAAAGTATCCTATGTTACTTCTAATACCTCCAAGAATATATGTGCAAAGTTTCATGATGATCGGTTAAGTAGTTTTTGCGTGAAAGCGTAACAAACAAACTTACATTCGCATTTATATTAATAGGGATTTATCTATATATATAAAAATCAATTAACATTTCTTTGTCACGAGAACGGCTGAACCGATTTGGCTAATTCTTTTTTTGTTTTGTTCGTTACAACACAGGGGTGGTTTAAAAGAAAAAAAAATTGGAAAAACCCTGAAGTTCAGCTGAAAAATCAAAAAGTAGTTTTGTATGGGAATCGCAGGAGTAGAATTGTAGGAGTAGAGGTAGGGGTAGTGGTAAAGGTAGGGGTAGGGGTAGGGGTAGGGGTAGGGGTAGGGGTGGGGTAGGGTAGGGTAGAGTAGGGTAGGGTAGGGTAGGGTATTACTGTCAAAGATATGTACCACCAAGTATCAACCAAAGTACGAAGTCCGGCCGGAACAAGCGATGAATTTGATGTAAAGGTTGGTGTGCACCAGGGTTCCGCACTAAGCCCTCTGCTATTTAATATTGTAATGAACCATCTCACTTCAAATCTGCAACGAGCGCCGCCATGGGACATCCTATATGCGGACGACGTCGTCTTCATCAGTGAAGATGTGAACAACCTACAGCAGATTTTAGAAAAGTAGAGGGAAGCTCTGGAAACATCAGGTCTGCGAATAAGCAGAGAGAAGACCGAGTACATGTATTGCAACTTTGGTGGCGTCAACAGCAAACACACCATCTGTCTGCAGAACACCCAGCTAAAACAAGTGGACCATTTCAAGTCCCTAGGTTCAGTCATCAGTAAAGATGGGTCAATAGACACTGATGTCACCCATCGCATAAATACCTGGTGGATGAATTGGCGAGAACTATCAGGCGTGCCGAATGCCCGTGCGCAGAAAGGGACGAGTATACAGAGCAGCCGTCCGACCGGCCATGACATACGGAGCCGAATGCTGGCCACTCAAAAAGCAGCACGAAAATCAATTACACTGCGCAGAGATGAAGATGCTCAGGTGGGCAGGTGGTGTAACTAGGCTGGATCATGTCAGAAACACACACATAAGAGGGACCTTCAAAGTGAGACCTATCCCAGATAAACTACAGGAGAGCCGTCTGCGGTGGTACGGACACGTTATGAGGCGACCATCCGACCACGTGACCAGGAAAGTGCTAGATATCGAGACTAAGCCCCGAGGACGAGGAAGATCCCGAATCACATGGATGTCCGTAGTAGATAAGAACCTCAAAGAAGCCCAAGTCAAGAAAGGACCGAGCTACCTGGAGACGCATGATACGGAGTGCCGACCCCAAATAAAATGGGAAAGGGCCAGGCAAAGAAGAAGATTTAAGGGGGGTTCCCATATTTTTGGCCGTTTTTATAGATAATGTTACGGAACCCTTCGTGCGCGAGCCCGAATCGCATTTGGCCGGTATTTTTTATAGTGACTTGTGCATTTGTTTTCAGAAAGCACATTTTGGTTTTAAAGGCGGTTTTTTTTTCTTCATCAGAAGTGGTTATTGCCATATTCATTCATACAAAATCAGGAAGTTACTATGCTGAAATGAATATGCAGAATGTTATAATATTTATATGTTATAGGTTACGGTTAGATTTTTAAAGAGCTTTTCATGACTCTGGTCATGGTCTCTTTTAGTAATAGATAAATTATAATATTATATCGAGATATTTTAATTAATTAGTTTTATTTCATTTATTTGTTTTGTTAAATGTTTACGTGTCCGTAATCAGTGATATTAACAAAATATAAATCCATTAATTACCTATATTTCGTTTAAATTAATTAATTCCCATCTATAATTATGAAAATGGATAAAATAACAATAATAAATAATGTTCATTATTCTCGCTATTACTAATAAATTTCGTGTGAAATTTGAATGAATATATATAACAAATGGCATTCGATTGTCTCTGCCTACCCCTCTTGGGATGAAAGGCGTGATGATAGATAGATAGAATAGATAGATAGATTGAATGAATATATTATTAATACCTACTTATTTATATTATCATAACATATTATGACCATTGCTGAAAATTCTATATCTACTGAAAATGTCAATTACTGGAGCGAAAACACGTTATTTTTATTTGTGTATATCTTCTTACTTTTATAGGACATTTTAAAGGACATTAACTTTTTACATACAAGATATTGAAATTGTTATTCATCTATCTAACTATCTATTTATCATCACGCCTTTCATTCCAAGAGGGGTAGGCAGAGACAATCGAATGCCATTTGTTACGATCCTGACATATCTCTTTTGCTTCTTTTATATTCATCATACCTTTCATACATGCTCGGCGATTGTGTGTACTTTTAATATTTCCATCGATCAACATATTTTTTATATGTTCAATAAAAGTACATCTAGGTCGTCCTCTACCAGCATTTCCTTTCATTTTAGCCATATAAACCTTTTGAGTCAATCTTTTATCCTTCATTCTTTCAACGTGTCCAAACCAGCGTAAACTACTTTTCTTCATTTTAGTCACAACATCATCTTTTACACCGCATTCTTCTCTAATGACATCGTTCCGGATGCGGTCAATACGCTTTATATCACACATTCTACGTAAAGACCGCATTTCCACTGGATTTATTTTACTTTCATGCCTCTTATACCATACCCAAGTTATTGTTATTCATATTTATGTAATTTGCAATAATGTGTAAAACTTTACGTTAAACTGTCCAATGTCCATCACTGGGGGCGTTCCCCTATTAGATACTATCTAATCCGTCAGAGATATAACAAAATGATGTAGGAAAGAATTGTGTAGAAAGAAATGATCTACAAAAAAGTCTGCAATAGCGTATATCTATCTTTATATATTAGTATTACTAGCGGCTTGCCCCGACTTCGCCTGGTGTAACAATTATGTACAATCATCACACTAATGTTTTTAATTTATTTGAAAGTGGTTTAATTTTTTTCTTTTTAGGGTTCCGTGTACCCAAAGGGTAAAAACGGAAACCCTATTACTAAGGCTCCGCTGTCCGTCCGTCTGTCTGTCTGTCTGTCACCAGGCTGTATCTCATCAACCGTGATAGTTAGACAGTTGAAATTTTCACCGATGATGTATTTCTGTTGCCGCTACAACAAATACTAAAAAAACATAATAAAATAAATATTTAAGGGGGCTCCCATACAACAAACGTTATTTTTTTGCTCGTTTTTGCTTGATATTGATAACACGGCAACAGATAGACGCTTGAAATATTAACTGAATATTAATATATTATTCACTTTAAAAATAAATAATGAAATTAAAATGAAACAAATATTTATGGGGGCTCCCATACAACAGACATGATTTTTTAGTTTTATTTTTTTTCTAAAACCATCTTCGCGTTATTGGGGCACATCGGTTAGATGGTTTCAAAGTCCATAACGGAAATAGTCTTTTTTTTCGTGTTTTATATATATATATTTCGTAAAGCTGTTCAAAAAGAGCTGTTCTGTTTAACTCGCTAAAATGTGGACATTGTTCCCAGTTATTTTTAAAAGCATCAGACGTTTCGAAAAAATCTCTCCAAAACAAGCTTTAACTGAAGTACCTTGGAATAATACACCCCTCAATCCCAGATCAATAAGATATATCTTAAATATCAAATAACCACCCGAAATGCTGTTTCAAGTTGAATAATTAACATTTTGTGATAGCACTAGGCCGCGCTTACATTAAGCTTTAATTACGACATGAAATTCCATTCACGGAGTTCACACAGAGCGTGTATCTGATAATTATTATCATTTTATTGCAAATTATAGGATAGAGATAAGGAATAAGTGTTATTTGATTATTAATTTGGTGAATGCAGAACAAGTATTTAAGAATTAGGAAAGAAGCTAGGAATTAGGAAAAGGAACTTAAGCTACATTATACCTGAGTGTTATAGGTTATATTTTATTTTGTTCCAAAATATCCATTGGCGAAGCCGGGGGCGGAAAACTAGGGCCTTCTAAAGAGCATACATTATGCGTTTTAATTTGGTGATTGCATAATAAGTAGGAAGCTGTGAGAAGATAATTCAATAGTGTCTTATAAAGAGCGTATGATGCGTTTTAATTTGGTGATTGCAGAATAAGTAGGAAGCTGTGACAACATAATTCAATAGTGTCTTATAAAGAGCGTAAATGATGCGTTTTAATTTGGTGATTGCAGAATAAGTAGGAAGCTGTGAGAAGATAATTCAATAGTGTCTTATAAAGAGCGTAAATGATGCGTTTTAATTTGGTGATTGCAGAATAAGTAGGAAGCTGTGAGAAGATAATTCAATAGTGTCTTATAAAGAGCGTAAATGATGCGTTTTAATTTGGTGATTGCAGAATAAGTAGGAAGCTGTGACAACATAATTCAATAGTGTCTTATAAAGAGCGTAAATGATGCGTTTTAATTTGGTGATTGCAGAATAAGTAGGAAGCTGTGACAAGATAATTCAATAGTGTTTTATAAAGAGCGTAAATTCAAGCAGCCATTTCGGAGTGTATTCTGGATAAATATGCAGATTTCCAAACTATATTAAATTGTACTTCGTTGATAATGTAGACCAATCCCATTCCGCTAGCCTTAAGTCCCGAACATTTAGAGCTAAAACTCTAATTCCAAGATACAAAAAAAGAAAAAAAAAGAAGGTCAACATCCCATAGCTCATCTTTATACATTAAGCTCAACCCAGAGATTCCACGTTACGCCTTGGTGAATAGCGCACGCGCCTGCGGAGACGTGATGGGGAATCCAGTTTAATCCCGTCCGCATTGTGATAGTTGTGATTAGTCAGTGATTAATAGGACATATCACGGTCGGCGGGAGCATCCTACCTACCAATTATCGGCTTATTGTTACTGTGACGTCTATAATACGTGACATTGGCGGAATCATCAAAATCCTGATGGAGCCATTTTGAAAAAAAAATAGAATCAAATAGGAGATGCCTCATAACTTTTGTCCCATACAAATTACATGCTTCAATAACTAATTTAAATAGCTTTCGAAAGATACAGTATGAATTGAATATCAAGTTCTCTAAATATATTTACTAATATAACATTTTCTCGTATTTATCTTATAGATAATTTCACATACTTATGAAAACATTAACTACAACTTGCTATTTCTAATAGTTTTTGTATAATACTAAAAGAGCATATGTAAGTTTTGTGAAATCGTTCTTTCTCATGTTTCTGGTACGTGAATCTTGGCGTATATTATCTTATCCTTGGTTATTTTATCGATTCTTTTTCAGTGTATCTCTCTAACAACTTTTAAAGAGATATTGACAAACTAAGCCGCGATATTTAGTGAGTTCATTGTGCTAACAAACTTGCCACCTGTTCTGTTTAATATGACCAAATGACAAAAAATGAACATTGTTACAACAGCTAGATAATATTTAAGTTTATATTAAAGACGTTTCAAGTCAAAACTTTGAAAATTGTGTGCAGAAATCCTAAATTCGAGCTATATAAATATTCAAAGACAAAATTCTTACTTGACTTATTTTGTGTACACGTATTACATATGCAAATGGGAAAAGTCAAAAGATGAAACCGTATGCTATACCTTAAAACTTGTTCCGTTACTCTGAAGTTTGTATTGAATCTAACTTTGTATGAGATGTATGAACTTTTGTATGATTACATGCATTTGAACCTGGAGGGGTTTCACGAACTGTGTGTTCGTATGTTAAGTTATTTTATATTTTTGGAAAGTGAGGCAAAGACAAATGCCGCCAAACCAGTTTAATCTATCTATCTATCAACACGCCTTTTATCCCAATAGGGGTAAGCAGAGACTATCGAATGCCATTTGCTAAGATCCTGACATACTTCTTTAAAAAAAAAATTAAAAATCTGAACACAGGTTGCCGGCCCCAGGATACCCAGCGGAAGACAATTCTTATGTTGTGTGCGGAAAGCTAATTTTAAACAAATATTTAGTAATTTTAAATAATACACTACACAGTAGGTATTAGTAATTATTACTAACTTAACTAGTGACCCGTTAAGTTTGTAATAGAATTCGACCATAATTCATTTTAAAAAAAAAAATTATTTATTGGCAACATTTTAAAATTCTTTCTAACGTAGTGGTTATATTCTCTTTGTTCTTTGGCGACAATATTTACTCTTAATATATTATGGAAGATACTTATCTGAAATGGTTTTATTGACTTTTTAAATGGATTTCGTCCTCTCAGAACACGTCATAATTAATTCGCACAGGCAGCATTTATTGGTGGCCCTGGCTTAACCCGTGGAAATGGCTTGCACACCCGTAACTTTTAACTAAGTAGTTTTCGACCACCTAAATAGTAATACCGTCCTACCGCCTTGTCTTCGCAGGTGTTTTTTTTTAAATGTGGCCATAAGAATTTATTCCGAAATATTACTGGGATAACAGTTGCTTGATTCACTCATCAAGCCTTCCAACTACGTATGTGCAAAAATTCACGCCAATCCATTTTCGCGTTTATGATTTAGTTAGGAATAATGATTGCTGAACGTTTCTACTAAAGGGTTGAACTCAAAATATCTCAAAAGAGTTAGCAGATCCTCATGTGACCTCAAAATAATAGTAGTATCTCGTCGAGATCGTCATGCAAATGTAATAGATTAAATTAAAGAGCGTTTTCTTCACACAACAATTCTTATGGGGCAATAAGTAAATTCCGAAGTATAGTTCCTCGCTTCATAGGAATATTAAAATAGCTTCCGGCATATAATACAGAACAAAGAAATACATTTTGTTATATGCGTAGCACTAGTGTTTGACCACGAGTTCACCTGTATAAATCCTATCGACATGAGGTAAATACCATTTTTAACAGAACTTCAAAAAAAGGAGGAGGTTTACAATTCGTCGGAATCTTTTATGTTTTGGATTTTTTTTTAATTGAAAGGGTATATATACTTTCCAGGTGGTCCCATGGTCACCAGGTCTTCAGGGGTCCTGAAGAAATTTGAAGCGATTTGGGTATTTTTTTTATAGTGACTTGTGCATTTGCTTTCGGAAAGAACATTTTGGTTTTGAAGGAGGTTTTTTTTCGTTATCAGAAGTGGTTATATAGCCAATTTATTTGGGTTAATTTCATAATTGACAATTTTCTAGCTGTGACAGTTTATATTTAAGGGGGGAAGGGGAACAGACACTCTGAGGTGGGGACTTTTGAGGGGATACTTCTAGAGTCCTAAGGAACATGCGTGCCAAAAGTCAGAACTGAAGTTACCTAAAGAGTTACATTAAAAAATAAAATATATTGGGCCTTACCATATATTGGGTTTTATCACTCTCTCACAAATGTGTCATTCAATATGAAAGACTAAGACGGAACTATGTTAAAACTAAACACTGGTTAAACATGGTTTTGTGGTAAGAGCCTAGGATTGGTGTATAACTGTCTCTCAATCTGTCACTGACAACGTTATTGATTCTACGTCATGTCATGGCGACCGACGCACGCGTTCCGTCGTCACATGAATTGAGATCTCTAACAAGAGTATATTGAATTTTATGAAATTTGGTTCAGAATTGTAGACACTAGAATTTTTTGAAAGACTCTGACGATCGTATAGGGTTTCTTGTTTTACTACAGATCCCTAAAAAGCAAGAAAGTTTAAAATGCAGTACATTTTAATACTGCAAGTTACCGTGATTTATAGAAATGACCCAAGCCGTCATATATTTCCATAATCAAATTACCCTTGCACCATTTCCCGGTTAAGACAAATTTATGTGAAGAAACGTCTATGTGCTGAAAATAAATCTTTAAATAATTTTCCACTATCATCTAGTCCAGTTAGACGGGTTTGAATCCCGTATCGGCTATATACCAAGGTTTTTGATGTGTAGCGTCTTAGCTCTCGCTATGTGGCATAAATTTAAAATGTTATTTTGTATAAACCTTTTAAAAAAAAAGTGCACCGACTTCAAAAATTTGCACTGAAAAGTAAGAAATAATAAAAATTTCGTCGTAGAATTTGAAGACGGTTGGTGCCAAATTAGGATACAAAACTAAGTAAATATCTAAGAAGATAAAGATCTGTTCAATATTAGCTATGTTCGTATGTACTGATGATCGTAGGTTCCTAATGAATTGTCTAGATTAGTGAATTTGGGAACTAAGTTGTTTCTAATTTGGCACCAACCGTCTTCAAATTCTACGACGAAATTTTTATTATTTCTTACTTTTCAGTGCAAATTTTTGAAGTCGGTGCACTTTTTTTTTAAAAGGTTTATTTTACCCTTTTAAGTGATTTTGCTGCATTGAGAGACAAATAATAACGCAACTAAAAAAATATTGATGAAAAATTAAAAAAAAAACGCTGTGGATGTGATTTGAACCATGTGCTTGTGCATCCTATGACTCCCCATTACATTTAACCGCTAGACTATCGTCACGAAAATTGACAACTTCGTGTCAATAGCAACCGTTGCTAAGGCTTTTTCTGATACATAATTTTCAGCCGTAAACAGAAATTAATTACTAAATTTCTGAAAAACTACTGAACCGATTTTCGTCATATGTCTGTGAGATAATGTCGAGAAATTATAATGTCTTAAAAAAAACAAGTTGTCAAAATCGGTACTTATTTTATCGAGATATCAAGAAAAATGTACTTTTAAAGTCAGTTTTTTCAAAATTTCTGAAAAACTAATGAACCAATTTTTATGAGAGAAAAATGGGACCAATCCGGAAGAATTATCTGTCGATTTAAAAAGAAACCATGAAAATCGGTTCACAATTGGCGGAGTTATCGATGTACATACATACATAAAAAAAAAAATAAAAAAAAAAAAAAAATACGGTCCGAATTGAGAACCTTCTCCTTCTTTTTTTGGAAGTCGGTTAAAAATAGGTCGAAAATGTGTAATGGCAAATGGAACGGAAGTTTGTAACCGGAAATAAATAAATTCAAATATGAATTGGCGACTACTGTAAGTTTCGCTCTTTTTTTAAAATAAAAAGCTTACTGATTTTGTATTGTTGTATTTTGTAATTATTACAAAAAAATCCATAGTAAGTATAGATAAGTATGCATGAAGAGATGTATGAATTATGTATGTAGATATCACCAATATCACTATCATTACGTATTATAAAAGAAAGTCCCTCGTCGCGTCTGTCTGTCTGTTATTGCCATCTTCACTCAAAAACTACTAAACGGACTAACTACTACCGCTACTAAACTACTTACAGGTTTCACGATTGTATAGGTTAATTCACCGAGAAGGTTTACGACTATTAAACATATCATGTTTAGGAGCTGAGTATTAACAGTATAAGTAATCTACAAAAAAGTCTCTGGTAGCATCTATCTTTAATAGATAAATAGTTATAAGCGTATTTATGCAGGTGTTTAAACAGGTAGACTAATTTTTGAAATCACAGACAGATTTTATTTATTTGAATTCAACCACAGTTCAGAGAAAACTTTCGCAAAATATTTTACCAAAGCATTTATGTGGAAATGTTGTGTTTTATTCTTATACCAATTGATTTGATTTGTGTCTCGCTCGAGGACAATATGACTCCTTGTTAAGTTAGCAAATATAGGGCGTTGCTTCAGAATAAATATCAGTCAGTAGAATGTTTTCAGAACATGAATAACATAGAACAACATATGGTTAGGTATGAAGTTGGACTGCTATATTTACCAGCAGCTTAGACAATGTACAACTTAGAGAATAGAATAGAATGTAGAATAAATAACTGAAATACAACCACGTGACCTAAAAAAAACTGTATTTCACTCAAATCAAGGAGTTTATATACTTATTGTAATTACCCTGTAGATACCTAAAGCTGAAAATAATTGCATATTTAAGAAAAAGTGAACCGAATTCAAAAATTATGCAACTTTCAAAGTGTGCTTTCCGAAAGCAAATGCACAAGTCACTATAAAAAAATACCAAAATCGCTTCAAGTGTGCCTATAATTTTTGAAGAGTTATCGATTTCTCCAGGATCCCATCATCAGATCCTGACCTGATGACCATGGGACCTTTCATACAAAAAAAAATACCAAATCGGTCCAGACATCTTCAAGTAATCGGGGAACATACATAAAAAAATAAAAGTTTCCGACGTCTTGAGAACCTCCTCCTTTTTTTGAAGTCGGTTAAAAATGGCGAAGGTTGTTGTTGTTGTTTTTCGGATATTTTGAGTTTCTTATGGGCTATGCATACTTTTTATATAATTGTTATAATTCGCTTATAAGTTTCTGCATATAATACATATTATGTTTTGCGAGAGAATAGAATATTAGCGTTCTAACATTGTGTAATTGGGCTGATGTGAATCTCACATAGTAGCTTAGGTCCATACCTAAGCTGATTCGTTAAGCGAAGAAGGAGCCAGCCCTCTTGTCACCAGAGGAGATGATCAGTCGTGGGGATATATCTGTAATAAACTTTGTCATTTAAACTCTTTGAGTATATACCAAAGGAGGAGTGAAGCTGTAAATCACCGAACATTTTTTTCTGTCACTTTTAACCTAATCTAACCACTGTATTTTTCTGTCGTTTTATTGTCCCAACGGCTTTTACGTTATAATGATGATTATGCTAAAATACAAATATAATAATTATAATTAATGATTGGAAATACTATGTTCCTGCAAATTAGACATCCTAGATCGCCTTTCCCATACGTTTTAAACATAAATGCGAGTTTTATGATGCGTAAAAGTACATGATCCACTGCAGTGACCATAATCAGAAAAATATATGATATTCTTGAGGTTATGCGTTATTAAGATACTGTGTTCAAAACATAATACAACTATATTGATTTGATAGAAAAAAATCTCGAATGTACCTCTAAAAAAATATTTTACTGTCTAGAAACAGTACTAAAATGCATGCAATGATTCTGATTTTTTGACAGATTTTTTATCTAGCAATATACTATCGTAATACTATTTTATTTTTTAATCAAATTTTCAGCAAGTTCCTTTATTCTCATTGTCCAGATTTTATGTACCCACTGCACGCGTGTGTGCGTAGGCGCTCGTGTACCGACAGTACCGGCTGCAGCCTGATGCTATATTATTAGTGGCAGCCACGTCGTTTGGTGTGTATGTGTACCCGCGTGGGGGCGGTGCCATCTCTCAAGGTCTTTGGCGCTATCCAGCGTCTTTTTTCAAGAGCTCTGTCTCGCGACCCAAAACGATACCAATCAAACCTAAGGTAACTTATTACAGCTCTCCTAGTCAGTTTTGTTGGTCAAAGAACAAACAATTGGCGAAAGGGGGAGCCCGTCTATGGCCCCTCCTTAGGCTTAGTACTCTATGTAGAGTTCTCCACCAAACGGCTCAAACAAGGAAAATTTCCGCACATATCACATTTTTATTTAAATTTTTGTGAGAGGCATTGTGTACGTAAAATATTATAAAAACATTGTATCACAAAATGCAATAACTAACTGACAGCCTCAAGCAACTTAATCCGGGTATTTTTCGTTTTAATTTATTTTATTTAATTCTGCCGCCCGCCGTCGGTTGCTACTTCTTACATATGAGACATGGTGTGTTGTTTCCACAGACTAAAGAATATGTAGAATTGAATTATTTTATCACACCGTCTGTAACTGTTATTATGTAGCTATTAAGTAATCTGTGGCTATAGGAATTACAGATTGCTACAATATATATTCGCCTCAGTTAACCAAGGTTGTATGTTGCTACACTCACAACTACACACACACTATGTACAATGTATATATTGTGTTTTTCTAAAAATACCAAAATCAAAGTTAAACATTGCAATAATGAAAAGAACAAAACATTATACTTACAAAAAAAGTCAATGTCATTGTGCCGATTTATTCCCTAAATTTCCACATTCATCCAATCCCCGGCGAGTCGCCGTACGGTCCACCGAAACCGACCACAGACTTGTCCAATTCTTGTAACGAACGGTTCGCCTAGATCATCCCGGCGGCCGGAATAGAAAATTTTCAGTGCGATGCCGGACCACTGTGTGGACTACTACCGGACTACTTTATGGACAGAAGTTCAACAACGGTGTAAACTAGACACAATCGCAAAAAGACATCACAGTGGCAATAAAATACAATTATTAATTATTGAATTTATTAATTAACATTAGATGAACTAGCTCTCCTTCCCCGGCTTCGCCCGTGGATATTTTACTTACACATCCCTTTCGATTCTTTGCTTTGAGTTTTTAAATCCAGTAAGTATTGAACCCCTTCGCTTTAATCAACTGTCAAACAATTATTCAATTTAGACACTCTAATTTATAATAGGAATTTTCGTCATGGCGTGATGTGGAATCCGGTTTTATCCCGGCCGCACTGTGATGGTTGTGATTAGTCAGTGATTAATAAGACATATCACAGTCGGCGGGAAAATCTTAGCTACCGATTTATCGGCTTACTATTGCACAAGATTAAACACTGGAGACTGGCAGAATTGCGATGAAAGTCAGCACTGTTGCCATATATCAAAAGAAGAAGAAAAAGGAATTATGATAGAATTACATAAGAATGTAGCATCATCATATACGTAAGTCTATGGCAAAACTCCAGCATAATAAGTTCTGGCACTGGGGCGCGTTCTTGGATTCTTATATATATTTTTACAAAAATCGTCCTCATGCAGAGGAAATTCCATCTACGACTGCACACAGTTTTTTTACGGAACTGACTTACTATTATAATTTATGCGCCGTTATGCAAATATTTGTTGTCGCTTTGAAAAAATACGAATCAGTTTTTTAATGTTTCCTAAAATGTACTTTTCTCTTTAAGTGTTATTACTGCATTAAATTTAAAATGCAGAAATTGGTAGGTTATTCAGTGGACGTGTAATTTTTTGTAATATGTGTGCCAAAATAACAAACCACATTGAAAGGCTTTTCCATCTAAATTTACTTCAACGGAACTGGCCTCTCGTTAGGTATATCCTCACAAATACCATCGACTTAAGAAGGAATACTTTGTCAAATAAAAGACTTTTGAAAAATAAAAAAAAAAATATATAATACAGCAAAAGAGATGCTTGAATGGTTTGGACACATATAATTAATAGATGACAAGTAAGAAATTTACGAAGCTTACTGCCTATCCTAAGCGAATTAAGGCGTGATCTTATTATTATATTATGTATTGTAAGAAGTGAAAAATTTAAGATGATGCTGGTTTGGTCACATCGAAAGTGTCAGAAGAATTCGATGATGTATGAAAGGTATGATGAATATGAGGTGAAAGAGATATGTCAAGATAGTAGCATCTGCCTATCCTCCTGGGAAAAGGCGGGATGATCACAATCTTTGAGATTGAGTTCCGTTTTCACAAAAAGTTTTGCTCTAATCGGAGTCATACCTTCTTTTGCTGACGATATCATATGAACTTTTATCTGATGAAAGAATCATATTACTTTGACACTATTTTGACGACTTGGTTAGCCAAGTGGTTAGAGATCGTACCTACGTAGCAGACTGTCTGCAAATTTTTGAACAATAAAGCTTGATTCAAATGATGTTGATCAAAATAATTTACATAAACAAAATAATTGGCATTCCCAAACATTTAACACTTCTTGCTGATTAAACACAAGCACTTACTAAATCAGTTTGCAATGTTGCATTCTATTGTCTCTGTCATCCCCTCCTGATATAAAAGGCGTTATCTATATTAATATTATAACGAAGTAAAATTTTATTTTTGTTTGTAATTAATAAACTCAAAAACTACTGAACTGATTCTAAAAATTCTCTCACTAACAGAAAGCTACGATATCACTGTGTAACATAGGCTATATTTTATATTGTTCGAATGTATTCACGGACGGAGCCGGGGGGCATAAAGTCTAGTGATATATAAAAAGATAGACTGATGGACACATGCTTTCTTGAAGTCGAACGTAACGTAACGTATGTAGTCATATAAAATTTTCATAACAATCAAAAATCACATAAAGCTTAATCCATAAAATCCGTGGCATACGTCTGCTTTAGTGTTCAAAGCTTAACCTAGATATTTCGTTATTCACTCAAGTCCTGACTCTTTAATGTAGTGACGCTTTAAGTTTGGATCCATTTATATCCTTTGATACTTAGTAAATGGATCCGAAATGAGGGAAAATCAATTAAATTCTTGGAATAATTAATGAAATATAAAATCTTTATACCTTATAGTGTGGCCATAGACACAAGTAACATTGTCCATTTTTGTCCGTTGTCCATATTAAACAGATCAAGTAGTAAGCTTGTTGCTACACTAAATGGATCTAGATGTATTATTTCTTTAATTTAGCAAAACAAAAAAAATCGCTTTTCCGCATCCGTCATTCTTCTCGCCACGATTTACGAATTCTGAGATAATTTCTTATTATCAAGACATAGAATAATATTAATAAACAATGTTTTTATTATTTTTTCTTATATTGTCTAAAATACAAAAACCGTTACACTATTTTAGAGCGATCGACTAGTGGTCACACCGTTTAAGACGATGCGTGGCCCGCCTCTGTCGTCTTGCAAAATCTTAGGTCACACTGGTGCAACTACGATGATTTTTTTTTATTTTTGCATTATCCGAACCACGCTCGTCGCTACGATTTTCGCTAACCGAACTTACAAATATTTTTTTGTATGAAAGGTTGTAAATTAGAGCAAGTGAATGAATTTTGGGATGAAAGGCGTGAAATAGATATATAGATAGATAGAACTTACAAATAAGTTAAAAATAGGTTAGCGACGAGCGTGGTTCGGATAGTGTGATAACGATACCTGCAGTGTGACAAAACCGTTGTGACCATGAGTCCGCACTGTATTTTAGTGTATCTACTATTTTTAGTCTGAGTTTGAAGTATTGATTTTCTGTAATGTTTATTCTATATTCTAAGCATAAAACTCAAAAGTTTATTTTTAATATTATTAAATTCATCGCTAGTTACGTAGCATCTTCAAAGTGTTGCAAAAGCCTTCGATGAGAGGGTACAAGTTGTTGCGGTTCCGACTTATTGAGTTCGTAACTCCTCAAAATTATAAGCTATATTTCCTTCACGCTGCGAACTTCGGTCTTAGTTTTGCAGCAACTGTTTTGCAACTGAAAGTTTTTCTTTTTAACCTCAAAAAGAGAGTGTAGTGTAATTTGGATTTAAAATTATGAAGGTTTAACTCCAACTGGCAGGTATATTTTAATTTGGCGCATTTAGATTTTGGAAGTTACTATATAAAAAAAGAAAAAAAAACAGGAAAAGTTTAATTTAGAATAGATTTAATTTTATTATAAAAAGAGTTAAATTATTTATTTTTATTATTTAACAAAAACTTATGTTTGGTTTCATTTATTTTGTTTTATAATTACCTAATAGATTTTGATAGATTATGAAAGAGAAGACGGGGGCAAAGTTTAACTACCCATGTACCCATATTTCCTATTCAAAAAAAACCCATTGAAAAAATAACAGCTATTTCACTTAGAATTCAATAAGTAACTATATGCTAAATTGCAGTGACACAGGTGGATTATATACAGAGAAATTAAAAATAGTTTATGCCAGAAAAATTATGGCTATAGGAGCCTATCAACGCACCTGTTTATTTTTATTACAATACTATTTTATTTCTTTTTTATGCTATATATAAGTGAATACAAAATACCTCATATAAATATGTGTAAAGTTATTAAAAAAACTGTAAAAATACAAATAAATAAAAAAAAAAGTTTTTGTAAGAATGATTATGTAGTTCCTCGATTTAAATTAGGTTTAATCGATCGAATTTCACAGTTTTCTGTAAATAATTATCAAAAATGGCGTATGGGAATTTCACACACGAATCTATATTAAAATTTACTGATATTTATTTTTATTTATATAGTAACTAAATAATCTAAAGAGCTTGAAGCTATGAGAAGACATGTCTATACTGCGACTCATCAACCGGCAAGCCACGACCAATACGTCACAAAACAATTTCGCAGACAAGTTTTTACCATTTTGCACGGACTGAGTCATCTTGGAGCAGCTGCAGCAGCAAAATTGATATCAGAGGGATATGGCCGCAAATCTGCCGCAAGTACAAGAAATGGGCCCTTGAACGTCAAGATTGTCAGAAAAGTACAGTTTCACGCTTCTCTCATGTTCATATTACATAGTTATCAAAATGAAAACCTCTGTGACAGACAGACGGACATTTTTACAAGTTACGAAATCTTAGAAGGTATATTTTAAAATGTATATCAAAACTGGGAGGTAAACCCAATTAGTGTTGCACAAAGTTTGACTGGCCGACAGTAGCTATCTTGTCTGGTGTTGAAGTACAATAGGAATCTTGTAACAATCTAACAAACAAAACAAACAAATCTTCACGGCCTTTTTGCCTTGCGGTGTGGCCAGAGACACCAGTAACAGTGTCCACTTTTTGCCAGTTGTCTATATTAATCAGAATAGGTGGCAAGTCTGTTGCTGCACTTAAAGGACCAAGATGTGTCACTTCTTTAACAAAAGTAAGTTTCGCTTATTAACAAAATTACTCTCATGGAAAGGGCTGTCTATAACATTAGAGAAAAAGCTCAGTTTACAATAATTAAAACTAGCGACGACTCCCCCGGCACGGGTACAATGTGTATTTACAAAAATTTTAATATGTACATAAATACGCTTGTAACTACTTATCTTTTAGAGATAAATATATGCTAACATGAACTTTTTTGTAGATATTTTTATTCTGCACAATTCTTTCCTACATCATTTTGTTATGTCTCTGACGGATTAGACAACATACGCCATGAAAGATCCGAGGTAAACTTTTTCCCCGACTTGGTTCACTTATAATTTTTTTTATAGAGAAGACGACATGTGACCAGGTGGCTGGTCCATGAATGCGCGCGACTGGCAGATCATAATACAGTCCGCCAGTCGCGCCCACTATTCCGGCCCGCTTGAAGGACCCCAGGTTATAGAAAGGAGGAAAGACCGACGACGGAAGTTCGTTCCACTTTTTGACAGTGCGACACTGTTAACACCCAGCTCTTAAACATATTAGGTCAATGTTTTATACTCGTAAACTTTCCTGGTGATTCAATCTGTCTAATAATAGTGAAATCTGTTCAGTAGTTTTTGCGTGAAAAGGCTTTGAGTATTTAAGACTGGAGACGGGAAGAGCTAAATAACCAAACAATTTTTTCTGCCACTTTTGGCGGGAGGGGAGGTAAACGTCTAGTACTAGCCCCTGTACCACTGTATTTTTCTGACGTTTTATTGTCGCAACCGATTTTACGTTATATGATGATTATGTTAAAATACAAACATAATAATTATAATTAATGATTGGAAACACTATGTTTCAGCAAGTTTGACGTCCTAGATCGCCTTTCCCATTTAAAACATCACAATTAACTATTTTCCTAAAGCTCTGTCTTGCGACACTAAACGATACCAACAAAATCTAAGGTTACTTATTACTGCGCACCTGGTCAGTTTAACTGGTCAAAGGGGGAAAAATTGGCGAAAGGGGGAGCCCGTCTATGGCCCCTCCATAGGCTTAGTACTCTATGTGAAAAGGTCACAAACAGACAGACTAAAATAATTATTTGCCTTTTAAAAAAAAGTGTACCGATTTAAAAAAATTAATAATGAATGAAAAATGATAAAGAGATTTTGTAATATGTTACTGACATAATGAAAAACTACGTACGTATTTTTCCTTTTTTCAAAATTCGTAATAGGTCAAAGTTATAAGCTGTGTTATAAGCCCCTCAAATCTCGGTTTTTTTGATTCATAACTTGCTGGTAATGAACGGTCTGTATTTGAGAAACAAAGAAAATTTCAAAAAAAGGAAAACGTACGTTTTTAGATTATAATCTGCTAAAACGTTTGACACCAAAATTATAAGGTTTCGTTATAGTTTAGTAGGTGTAAATCGTTTTCGCCCAAAACGCAATTTTCAACGAAGAACATACCTACGAGCTCTCTATCGCACTGATGCCCGGGGGAAGAGCGCGCTTGAGACAGAATATGATTTTCTTAATACCTATTTCGCTGCGTACGCAGAGCTACACGATCCTCGTGTGCCTATAAAATTTGAAGAGTTCTCGATTTCTCCAGGATCCCATCATCAAACCAAATCAAAAACCAAACAAAAAAAAATTCCAAATCGGCCAGGGCGTCTTCAAGTAATCGGGGTGTTCCCCGATTTTTATGTATATTTACATTAAAAAAAAAGATTCCGACGAATTGAGAACCTCCTCCTTTTTGAAAGTAGGCTAAAAACTAATTTAATTATTTGCATTTAAATTTAAAATTTATTAGTATTTTTTCTAATTAACTATAGCAGTTATTTATACAAAAAAGTACCTAAACAATGGCCAACTTTATAAGTTTCTGCGGTGTAGGTTAAACGGTTGAATAAACAAGTTAAAATCCGCTGTAAATGAGTTAAAAATTTAAAACGCTACCGGCTCGCAATTGCCTGTGTTTGGCAAGCTAAACAAAACTCCACGCTAAAACTAACTTTTCAAACTTAATTAACAACAACTAAGATATACTTTGGCTGTCTACATTGCTCTGTCCACTATTAAATTAATGGAAAAGAAGTTAAAATTAAATTTTAATTAAATTTTTGATTCTTTAAGGTACCCGAACTTTCGTATACAATATTATTATCACGCCTTTTATTCCATGAGGGATAGGCAGGGACAATCGAATGCCATTTGCTACGATCGTGACATACCTCTTTCGCTTCTTTTATATTCATCATACCTTTCATACATGCTCGGCGATTGTGTGTACTTTTAATACTGCCTTCGATCAATAAATATTTTATATTCAATAAAAGTACACCTAGGACGTCCTGTGCCACCATTTCCTTTCACTTCTGCCATATTAACCTTTATACAAGTTGCATGTATTGACATCATTTCCTAATGGATCTTAATAATTAAGATCGCTAAAAAAACACGTTTCTTGTATGGGGACCCCCTTTAATTTATAAATACCTTTTTTAATTGTTGTTATTGGGGCCATAGTAAACGGAGAAACAGACAGTGCAGTGTTTCCGTTGTCACCATTTGGGTACGGAATCCTAAAAAGTAACCCTATAAATATTGAACTCGAGTAGTTTCATCAAACCTCTAGGCCATGGAGACATACGTAGGCATACAATCTTTACTTTATAATTGTACACACACACCAAAAGTTTTGCATAGCATACGGTGATATTTTAAGTAAATTGATTAGTATTCTACAGCGCCGGTAGAGAAACTTGTTAGGTGTAGTGTTTGTGTTGATTGAACTTAAGTTCTGCGTCAATATTTAATGATGTTGGGGATATAAGGGGTTTGGTAGCCTTCAATTATAAATTAACCTTTTAGTGTTTTTGAAACCGCGGATTGGTCAATAAATATAAAACAAATTCACTCAGAAATTCACGATTGATTCACAAGGAAAGTTTACGAGCACTGGTCCGGTATCTCACCGAAACTTTTCGGTCCGGCCGCCGTATGATCGAGATTGAACACAGGCCACACATTAGCTATGTAAGTAATACGATCTAGATCACATGCAATTCACTCACTCACACAGACACACAAGATTCCATAAAAAAAAAGGTGTGTGGATGTGTGTGTGTGTGACAGATCGTTCCGGCCATCGAAATCAACACATCTCCACCTTAATAAACATGTACTTACCACGATTAGATGCTGAGCAGTAACAGTATGAATCAATTTGGTGGAAGTTAGCGCTAGCGCGCTTTCTGAGTGTATACTGTCTAATCCGTCAGAGATGTAACAAAATGATGTAGGAACGAATTATGTAGAATAAAATTATATACAAAAAAGTCCGCGGTAGTATATATCTATCTCTAACAAATAAATAGTTATAAGCGTATTTATGTAGGTATTCAAATTGTTGTAAACCCATATTGTATCGGTGCGTTACTTTTATCACAAACATGAACATTTATTATATTTTATATACACCGTAATATGCCATTTTCCAACTAGATCCAAAAAACACTAAGAATTATTTACGCCATAGCCTAAAAACGTACAGTAGAAACTGAAAATATTTTTAGCAGATTGCTAAAAAAATCTTTGTATACATTTTGCACATGTTACGCAAAGAGCCATAATGGGATTTTTACGTGACAACGATTCATTTTACGTAAAAACAGCGATTATGCGAAATTGATATTTTTATTTAATACAACAGAGGCATAAGTATAGGTTAGGCCTAGTGGTCATAGGAGTACAGTTTAGGGTTCAAATCCCTATCAGCAAAATATTATTACAACTGCGGAGCTTTTCCTACAGAGGCCCTAGTGCGAGTTTGCATAGAGTACAAACGCCATATAAAAAAGGTTTTCCCCAAAAAAAATAATTGCCAAATCGGACCAGCCATTCTCAAGTGTTAAGTTTACCAACGTTTATTTATTAATTGTTTAGCATTGGTTCTCTACGGGTTTCTAATTTTGTTTCTAAATTTGACTATTCTATGATAGCGACCATAGCAATACACACTCTGTGAAAATTTCAAGTGTCTGCCTATTACGGTTCAAAAGATACAGCCCTGTGACAGACGGACAGACAGCGGAGCCTTAGTAATAGGGTTCCCGTTGACACCCTTTGGTTACGTAACCTTGAACTCATGCTGCTGTTGAATTAATTATTAATTAATCTGATGATAGATACTGCAAAATCATATATATGTAAATTATGAACAAAACCACATACATAAAGTTAGTCAAGCAATAATTACAGCATACAACTTAGCTTGTCATATTCGCAACAATTAGACCAAAAGTCCCATATAATAGGGGTACTAAATCATACCATAATATCTAAACTTGATAGTACTGTCGGCAGCTACAGTAATTTAGAAAATCTAGGATATAATGCAGTTTTAATATACATCTATCTATCTATCATCACGCCTTTCATCTCAAGAGGGGTAGACAGAGACAATGCCATTTGTTACGATCCTGACATACCTACCTCATTCGCTTCTTTTATATTCATCATACCTTTCATACATGCTCGGCGATTGTATGTAGGTACTTTTAATATTTCCATTGATAATTTTTTTTATATGTTCTATATGTTTTATATGTCCACCAAATACCTTGCTTCCCGCTTTCACTCTCCTTTCAATTTCCTTGTCTATCTTTCCACTACTTGTAAACCTATCCTAAATAAACAAAGTCATTCACTTGCTCTAATTTACATACTTTCACATAAATGTTACACTCCGTCCTTTCATCATCCTTTTCAAATACTAGTACTTTTGATTTCGAATTATAAATTTTCATGAATTTCTTTTCGCATACCTCGTGCAAAAGTTCAACCAATCTTTGCAGCTCTTGCTCCCAAGATGCAATTAATACCGCATCATCGGCATTTCCTTTTTTTTTGTCACACCCCTTTCCCTCCTGAATACAACGAACCAAGTCTTGCTCCACTCTGCCTGCAGCTCGGACCTCAATTGCACTCAAATTTACTCAATTCTAAACAATCTAAAAGTTCAAATACCAAAATTTTTAAAAGGTCATCTAGTCATCCTATCTGCGTTTGTTTGTTTATTTGTCCTTCTTTTACGACATAAGAAATACGGATAGACGTGATTTTTTTGCACAGAGATAGTTGGAGGGTCGGAAAGTGACATAGGCTATTTCTTATCCCGGAAATTATTATGTCACATTTGAAAAAGCAGGGGGATAATTATAATAGCGTAATCGATAAAAAAACCTTTTTTATTGTTTTTTTTTCCAATACGTTTGCTGACCCTCCTAAGCAAAGTAGCAGTTTATGTGGATTGGCGCGAGTCCAGAACTGTGCGTCCCCACAAACGCAGAGAACAGCTTTGCACACCGTACAAAAGATTTCATTCTCAATACACAATAAAAGCTGAAATGTACTCGCTTGATAATGGAATTGAAGCTAAACTGGTCAATAATGGGATTGTTTTCGAACGAGTACTTTTCAAATTGGTTCCGTAGCAGACAATATTAAGGTTCTTTAGGTACAGGTTTCGAAACCCATATCGGTATTTTTATAAATAAATATTACATTATAAGGCAAATATTTAAGAGGCTTAAAATAAAATGGAATTGAAGCTAAACTGATCAATAAAGGGATTGTTTTCGAACGAGTACTTTCAAATTGGTTCCGTAGTAGACAATATTAAGGTTCTTTAGGTACAGGTTTCGAAACCCATATCGGTATTTTTATAAATAAATATTACATTATAAGGCAAATCAAATAAAATGGAATTGAAGCTAAACTGATCAATAATGGGATTGTTTTCGAACGAGTACTTTCAAATTGGTTCAGTAGCAGACAATACTAAGGTTCTTTAGGTACAGGTTTCGAAACCCATATCGGTATTTTTATAAATAAATATTACATTATAAGGCAAATATTTAAGAGGCTTAAAATAAAATGGAATTGAAGCTAAACTGATCAATAATGGGATTGTTTTCGAACGACTACTTTTCAAATTGGTTCCGTAGCAATATTAAGGTTCTTTAGGTACAGGTTTCGAAACCCATATCGGTATTTTTATAAATAAATATTACATTATAAGGCAAATATTTAAGAGGCTTAAACTAAAATGGAATTGAAGCTAAACTGATCAATAATGGGATTGTTTTCGAACGAGTACTTTCAAATTGGTTCCGTAGCAGACAATATTAAGGTTCTTTAGGTACAGGTTTCGAAACCCATATCGGTATTTTTATAAATAAATATTACATTATAAGGCAAATATTTAAGAGGCTTAAAATAAAATGGAATTGAAGCTAAACTGATCAATAAAGGGATTGTTTTCGAACGAGTACTTTCAAATTGGTTCCGTAGTAGACAATATTAAGGTTCTTTAGGTACAGGTTTCGAAACCCATATCGGTATTTTTATAAATAAATATTACATTATAAGGCAAATCAAATAAAATGGAATTGAAGCTAAACTGATCAATAATGGGATTGTTTTCGAACGAGTACTTTCAAATTGGTTCAGTAGCAGACAATACTAAGGTTCTTTAGGTACAGGTTTCGAAACCCATATCGGTATTTTTATAAATAAATATTACATTATAAGGCAAATATTTAAGAGGCTTAAAATAAAATGGAATTGAAGCTAAACTGATCAATAATGGGATTGTTTTCGAACGACTACTTTTCAAATTGGTTCCGTAGCAATATTAAGGTTCTTTAGGTACAGGTTTCGAAACCCATATCGGTATTTTTATAAATAAATATTACATTATAAGGAAAATATTTAAGAGGCTTAAAATAAAATGGAATTGAAGCTAAACTGGTCAATAATGCGATTGTTTTCGAACGAGTACTTTCAAATTGGTTCCGTAGCAGACAATATTAAGGTTCTTTAGGTACAGGTTTCGAAACCCATATCGGTATTTTTATACATTATTACATATTATATTATAAGGCAAATATTTAAGAGGCTTAAACTAAAATGGAATTGAAGCTAAACTGATCAATAATGGGATTGTTTTCGAACGAGTACTTTCAAATTGGTTCCGTAGCAGACAATATTAAGGTTCTTTAGGTACAGGTTTCGAAACCCATATCGGTATTTTTATAAATAAATATTACATTATAAGGAAAATATTTAAGAGGCTTAAAATAAAATGGAATTGAAGCTAAACTGATCAATAATGCGATTGTTTTCGAACGAGTACTTTCAAATTGGTTCCGTAGCAGACAATATTAAGGTTCTTTAGGTACAGGTTTCGAAACCCATATCGGTATTTTTATAAATAAATATTACATTATAAGGAAAATATTTAAGAGGCTTAAAATAAAATGGAATTGAAGCTAAACTGATCAATAATGCGATTGTTTTCGAACGAGTACTTTCAAATTGGTTTCGTAGCAGACAATATTAAGGTTCTTTAGGTACAGGTTTCGAAACCCATATCGGTATTTTTATAAATAAATATTACATTATAAGGCAAATCAAATAAAATGGAATTGAAGCTAAACTGATCAATAATGGGATTGTTTTCGAACGAGTACTTTCAAATTGGTTCAGTAGCAGACAATACTAAGGTCCTTTAGGTACAGGTTTCGAAACCCATATCGGTATTTTTATAAATAAATATTACATTATAAGGCAAATATTTAAGAGGCATAAAATAAAATGGAATTGAAGCTAAACTGATCAATAATGGGATTGTTTTCGAACGACTACTTTTCAAATTGGTTCCGTAGCAATATTAAGGTTCTTTAGGTACAGGTTTCGAAACCCATATCGGTATTTTTATAAATAAATATTACATTATAAGGAAAATATTTAAGAGGCTTAAAATAAAATGGAATTGAAGCTAAACTGGTCAATAATGCGATTGTTTTCGAACGAGTACTTTCAAATTGGTTCCGTAGCAGACAATATTAAGGTTCTTTAGGTACAGGTTTCGAAACCCATATCGGTATTTTTATACATTATTACATATTATATTATAAGGCAAATATTTAAGAGGCTTAAACTAAAATGGAATTGAAGCTAAACTGATCAATAATGGGATTGTTTTCGAACGAGTACTTTCAAATTGGTTCCGTAGCAGACAATATTAAGGTTCTTTAGGTACAGGTTTCGAAACCCATATCGGTATTTTATAAATAAATATTACATTATAAGGCAAATATTTAAGAGGCATAAAATAAAATGGAATTGAAGCTAAACTGATCAATAATGGGATTGTTTTCGAACGACTACTTTTCAAATTGGTTCCGTAGCAATATTAAGGTTCTTTAGGTACAGGTTTCGAAACCCATATCGGTATTTTTATAAATAAATATTACATTATAAGGCAAATATTTAAGAGGCATAAAATAAAATGGAATTGAAGCTAAACTGATCAATAATGGGATTGTTTTCGAACGACTACTTTTCAAATTGGTTCCGTAGCAATATTAAGGTTCTTTAGGTACAGGTTTCGAAACCCATATCGGTATTTTTATAAATAAATATTACATATTATATTATAAGGCAAATATTTAAGAGGCTTAAACTAAAATGGAATTGAAGCTAAACTGATCAATAATGGGATTGTTTTCGAACGAGTACTTTCAAATTGGTTTCGTAGCAGACAATATTAAGGTTCTTTAGAAAGAAAGAAAGAAAGAAAGAAAGAAAGAAAGATATTTATTTGCAGAAAGCCTAGGGACTTTCACCAGATTCCTGGTATGCAAAATACAGTAAGTGGCACATTATTACTTCCATATTACATGACACCAATACATTATTATATTCTAAAGCACAAGTATAAACAACATATTATATTCTAATCTACGAGTAAGGAAATTCTAATATTTATTTGTCAAGTATTCTTTTACAGTGTAGAAACAATGTCCCACCAGCCATTTACGCAAAACTCGCTTAAACGTTATTATTTGTTCAATATTTTTAATGTCCTTTGGCAGTTTATTATAAAGCGTGACAGCCATTCCCATACAGTTCCTTGACACCTTCGCCGTTTTGAATAATGGGAGAATCAAGTCGTTCTTGTATCTTGAATTAAATAAACAGATGTCACCCTTCTTTTGGAAAAACAGTGGGCTCCGTTTCACAAATATGCACATTTCGAAAATATATAAACTGGAAAGAGTCAACAAATTTAAGTTCTGGAATAGCGGTCTGCATGATACCAATGGTCCAACACCACATATAGCTCGTATACACTTTTTTTGTACAATAAAAACACGATTTATGTTCACGGCATTACCCCACAAAATTAAGCCATATCTTATAGTAGACGCAACATATCCGTGATATGCATGGAGGGCTGTTTTTTTATCAGTTATTTTAGTCAATCTACGGAGGGCGAAGACGAATTTGTTAAGCTTTCCACATACAATATCAACTTGAAACTTCCATGACAGTTGACTATCCAGTGCCACTCCGAGAAAATTAACAACCTCAGGTTGTTCAATACTGTCTTTATTGTATTTTATGTTAATGATTTTTGGTATATTATTTTTATTATAAAATTGTATTATTTTTGTCTTCTGAACATTTATGTTCAAATTATTATCATCCATCCATTTAATTACGTCATTTATTGTTTTATTAATGTCATTTTCGTATAATTGAATATTATTATTTTTAATTAGAATTGTTTTATTAATGTCATTATTGTAGAATTTAATGTCCTCATTTTTAATTACAATTGAAATATCGTCAGCAAATAATGTACAATGATGTTTAGTAACATTAGGGAGTTCATTTATGTATATTAGAAATAGAAGAGGACCGAGTATACTACCCTGTGGAACACCATAATTATTTTTTCTATACATGGATCGTGACGCACAAGTTTCCGACTTTTCATTTAGCCATGATACTTCAACACACTGATACCGATTAGTTAGATAACTGTGGATCCAGTTCAATGCATGTCCTCTAATACCGCAACTTTCGCACTTCCGAAGCAGTATCTGATGACTTACAAAGTCAAAGGCCTTGGTCATATCGAAAAAGACAGCCGCAACCGGTGTTCCCCGATCAACAGCTGTCAGGACTTCCTTTACAAGCGCAAAAGACGCCATTGTTGTTGATTTACCCCTTTGAAATCCATATTGTTCGGATTTGATTATGTTAAATCTTTCCAGAAAGGCAGTTAATCTACTATGCATAACTTTCTCAAATATTTTTGATAATATAGGAATCAACGTAATTGGTCGATAATTGTTAATGTCATCTTTGTTACCTTTTTTATATAATGGTTTAACAATGGAATACTTTAGCTTATCAGGAAATACACCGTGCAACAAGGACTGATTCACAAGCACTGCGAGCACAGTAGCCAACTCAGGAGCACATCTTTTTACAATATCGGTTTTAATATTGTCATAACCTGTTGTGTTAGTTTGATTGAGAGCATTTATATGTTTAACCACCTCATATTCATCGCAAGGTTGAAGAAATATACTACTACAATTGTCAATTTTTGTTGGCATAGCTTTTTGTATGTTTGTTTTACACGCATTCGTTATGTCTATAAAGTGATCATTAAATGCAGTAGCAATCATAATAGGGTCCTCGATAAGTCCCCAACTAGTTTTTATTCTTTTTATATGTAGAGAATTGTTGACGTGGCTCTTGTTATTATTTATAATGTTCCATGAAGCTCTGCATTTATTTTTTGAGTTTTTCACATATTTGGCATTACAAAGTCTTTGTCTCAAATGTATGCACTTCTTTAGTAATTTAGAATAAGCATTATATTTTATTTTCTTAATTTCATTTCTGTTTTTGTAGTAAGAAAATCGAAGATTCCTTTTTGTAATGCATGATATTTTTAGGCCACGTGTCAGCCATTTCGGTCGTAGTTGCATGGTAATTTTAATTTTAATTTTAGGAAAACATAGTTCGTAAAATAGACAAATTAATTCATGAAATGTTTCAAAAGCCATATTGACGTCGTCAATATCTCTAACTTCGGACCAGGATAATTTTTTAAGACAATTTTTAAATTTCACAATATTATTAAATGCATAGTCACGTTTTGTTATGTAATTGTGTTTTACTTGTGGGGCTGTTGTGGTTATTGGTATTATTAGAAACTGTGCCGTCTCGTGGTCAGATAGCCCCAACATTTGGACGTCGCTAGAAGCATCTTGAATGTTCGATATAATTTGATCGATACATGCTTTTTGCCTGGTTGGCTTATCAATATGAAGTTTCATATTGTAATTTTCTACTATACCTTTGAAATCTTTAGATATATTTGTAACATTGATTATATCTATATTAAAATCGCCAACCAATATGACCCTCTTTGTATTTTTGTTTTTTAATTTATGCAAAAGTAATTCAATTTTTTGTAGAAATTCATGTGGATCCGATTCAGGTGTTCTGTATATACATATTATAATTAATTTAAATGATGGCACTTCTATACCACAACATTCAAATGATAGTTCTTTAGTTATGTCCTTTAATAAATCGTGTACTCCAATATCGACACAATCAATGCCAATTCTGGACAAGATGCAAACTCCACCACGTTTTTTATTTATTCTACAATACGACGAAACCAGGCGATAACCCCTTAATTCCGCATTATTTTCACTTCCGCGATCAATAAATGTTTCTGAGAAACATATGAAGTCAACAAGTTTGCCACTATCCCTAAGTTGATCCAAGGTTATTTCAACAATGTCCTGTTTATTTAGAAGTCCGGCAATGTTTTGGTGCATTATTGTAATCCGTGTTCTATCTTGATTAACGAAATAACTTTTTTGCTAGTTGTTTGTCCTTGCTACTCTTGCTAGGTGCAACATTAGGAGCCATGCGACTAAAATAAAATGGTATAGTTCCTTTAAGTTTATAATTTTTTTGTCTATCTATATTGTGATTTTTTATGCGTTTGAAATAGTATGGTATTGTTCCCCTAACATATTTGTTTTTACTTAGGTCAGTTTTATTATCCCTTGTGATTTTATTAAAGTAGTATGGTATCGTGCCTTTAGCTGGTGCGACGTTGCTTCTACTCCTAACTATTTTAAAGAGATTCTTGACATTTATATAATGTTCGTCATAAAACTTAGAGTCTAGATACATGTTAATGCTGAAACACAATTTTGATAGTAACTTAGATACATTTAAAGGTGCACTTGAAGAATTAATAAATTTACAGTTTTAATTAGTATTACATAATCCAATCAATCGAGAATTCAAATAAGCAACATCAATATCTTTGTAATTCCTTAAGTTACTTAATACAATAATAGTTGCTGTGCTATTTTTCTTCACAAACATTTTAAGTTCAGAAATAACTTTATTTACATTTGAGTCATTTTCACCTAAACCTAAGATAAAAGTATCCATTGAAGATGTTTTGAGTGTCTCGTATGTTTTGAGGAGTACATCACTTCCTGCAAATGGCTTGACAATTGAAGATATTTGATACTTTTCATATTTGGTATTCGTTCGAGACTGTATTAGTGCAGTAGCCAGCCCCACGCACTGCTGCCCGCCGACTATCATGATTCTTTGTGATTTCATGATCAAATGTTTGTTTCGCTCCATGTATTTTTTACTTAATTTAGAACAAAATGATGCTCTTTTATAAGTAAGATCACTTTTATAAGATGACATGTCCTCATGATTGGTTTTATTTAGTAATTGTAATTGTGACACAGGGGTGATATCCCCCGTAAGCACTAATCTCTTAGGTATAATATTAGTTTTATTATATTTTCTCTGTCGTATGGATGACACAGATCTCGGACTAGCAATGTTTGACTCAGTTGTATAAATTTTTTTGAGGATATCTATTTTAGACTTATACTCCTCCATAAGATTCTTTATTGAGGTATTTTCGAATATAAGCGAGTCTATTTCTGAATTTGCACTGTCTAGTCTTGTCCGCAACTTTTCATTTTCTAACCTCAATTCCTGAATTTCCTCTTGAATTAAAGCAGTAGACAGGTCAGGCAAACTGATAGCTTTCGAAGAGTTCAATGAATCCAAAGAATTATCATTTTCCGCAGTAAATGAATTGCAGTGTCTATTTACATTTCTCCTTGTAGTAATATAATTTGGCGAAGTCATTATTGATATACAGTGTAGGTAATCAATTATAATATAAAAAAACAAGCAAAACCAAACAAATACAAAAAGCAAAAAAAAGTAAAAAAAACAAACAAAAAAAAAATAAATAAATTTGTGACTTGAAACCACGTCCTCACTCCTCAAAACTTTATTGAGCAGGTATTGTAGCCATTAGACTAAGACAGCCGTTATGATATGTTGCCAAATTATTATTTACATTATAATTTTTTCAATTAGACAGTTTAATACTTTTGAATATTTTAAATGTTCCCAATTTTACCCACAATACTATGTCTTTGTCACTATTCACTTTTTCCACTTCTTTACTAACACAAATTATCAGTTTACACTCCTATAATACTCTTTGACATTCTGTCTAATGTTTTAATTAACTTAATCGCATTTAGATAACTGTTTTATATTTTTAAAATATATTAAATTTGGAGCGATTGTTTTTGCGGCCAGTGTTGCCATAAATTTAGGTACAGGTTTCGAAACCCATATCGATATTTTTATAAATGAATATTACATTATAAGGCAAATTTTAAGAGGCTTAAAATAAAATGGAATTGAAGCTAAACTGATCAATAATGGGATTATTTTCGAACGAGTACTTTTCAAATTGGTTCCGTAGCAGACATTATTAAGGTTATTTAGGTACAGGTTTCGAAACCCATATCGGTATTTTTATAAATAAATATTACATTATCAGGCAAATATTTAAGAGGCTTAAAATAAAATGGAATTGAAGCTAAACTGATCAATAATGGGATTGTTTTCGAACGACTACTTTTCAAATTGGTTCCGTAGCAGACAATATTTCTTTCTTTCTTTAGGTACAGGTTTCGAAACCTACATTAGCATTTTTATTAAAAAATGCTTTCGTAGATGGTTTGTCGATAAGTGTATCGTTTTACTGTACAAAATAATATAAATTTAAAAAGTCAGGTGAACATGTAACGCTGACGATTTCTTCCGACACCCGATACTGGAAAGAATGAAAGAAATACATACATATGCTGCTTACGTCTTAATTGTGATAGGCAAGCAGATCATGGAAGACCTATTTGAAATGAAGCTGAAATAGTCAATAATGGAGATTTCGAACGAGTTTTCAACTTGGTTCCGAAGCAGTGAATTCTTTAGATATTTTAGCTTTTGTCCGTGTGAATTTCCCTGTGTGCATTTCTGTTTCAAAGGAAAATATAATTTAAGTTTTTGTAATTTATTTCACTTCTACAATATTGTTTACAATTTACAATAATCTAGAAAAATATTATGATTAAAAAACCTCCGAAAACTCACCAAAGCAGTTGAGTATCCTGCTGATTCCAGATGATGCTGCAGTATCTGGTCAAGGTTACCATGTTATTGTAATATCATTGATTGAAGTCATAGGATACTAAATTTAGAATCGATAAGACCAGTAGAAGTTGTTCACATCCCTTCAACAACTAGAAAAGAGCGGAACAGATTTTCTTGAATCGTAGCTAAGAACACTCTCGATCAAAAATCGATCGATAGAATCGATCAAACAAACAAAATCAAAGTCGGTTCATCCGTTTAAGAGCTACGATGCCACAGACAGACACACGTTAAACTTATAACACCCCTCTTTTTTGCGTTCGGGGGTTAAAAATAAACTATTTGAGCTAAATATAAAAAAATAAGACCAAATAAATTTTAAAAACAATATTAAAAAGATTAGCTCCGCGTGGAATAATGGCAGGAATTTTGGCTGCATATCCTCGCTGTATAACTATGCTAATTCGCTGGGCGAAGAAAGAGCCAGCCCTCTTGTCACCAGTGGCGACGACGATTTTTGTGTGAAATTGAATTGTATGTGTGATTTCACCAATACCTATCTAAGTTGAATATTCAAGTTACCATATTATCCGGAAACTCGGGTCGGGCATTCCTTGGATGCCTACCGATATGACTGAATGGTTTTTGATGTTTCAGTGACCATAATGATTTTCATAGCAATACTAATGACGTGTATAAATTACTAGCTGTGGCTTGCGGTTGCATATGGTATATAGCGTATAAACCTTCCTCAAGAATTGGGCTATCAAATGCAATACATTTTCAAATACGACTGGTAGTTCCTGAACTTTATTATTAGTAGAGAAGATTGTAAAAATGATGTTTATCCCATGAAAGGTAGGCACTGATAATCGAATGCCATTTGCTACGATCTCGGTTCGCCTCTTTTATATTCATCATAACTTTCATACATGCTCGGCGATTGTGTGTACTTTTGATATTGCCTTTAAAATTTAGCAAATATAGCAGCAATTCTCATCTCCATTTAATAATTACACTGTCTCCACCCCCGGGGCGAGATAAATGCATCAATATTAATGAGACCATATATCAAGTGTCGAGAAGTCGTTGTCGCAAATAGTATGCACTCCAAACTTGGAGAGACGCCAACCTCTACAAATGACATGTTTACAATTGTGAAAATGACACTCATGGGCAAAAGCATTTTGGCTAAATTCTATTTGCTTCCTATTTTTTCGTTGCCTAGAATTTTCTAGGTGGCGTCACTTAAAAATACCGCTTTCGGTCGGTTGTCGTCGTTTAATTTCATACTTCTTAAACTAAATTAGGCTTTGTTCTTTTATAATTGTTAAAATGGTATTCACGGGCTATCATGTGCACTCAGTCATCTTGTATCTTTAAAAAATATGGCAAATCTCATCCTGGAAAGGTGAGTTTATATGTAAAACATTTTCATCCGAAAATGTTGATAATTATGTTAAGTTGGATTAAGCCATATTTTTATTATTAAGAGTTCAAAATAGCGGTAATTATTAAAACGAGCATTGCTATTGAGTTTTGAAATCTGTGGCTATTTGGAACTCAATAATATATATTAATGTTTGGGATGGAAATGTTGTATAAAGTTATTGACCAGCGACCCTTAAGGTGGTTCGTTTTCCATACAAAAATGAAATAAATGTATAATTTAATTTTATAATAATGTTAATTATCAAAATGTTATTTTTTAATGATTTCGCGCAACATAAAAGCCGAAAATAGTTAAGTAAGCACATATTTAGACATTTTTACTGTTTAGTTAATTAGTTTATCTTAATTACATTTTTGTATGGAAAACGAACCTTAAATATCGCTATCTACTGGGAGAGTACCCAACAGACTGGTTGCTTTGTCTCGTTGGAAGGCACTGCTTATTTTTTGATCGAAATAAGAGTCATATGGACTTTCTATTAGTCGTTTACTAATGTCTTTTAACAGACAGTGTGCTCCAGGTCCCCACGGTCCCATCGTTTCCACACCAAACCCCTCAAATATTATGTATTCTTTCGGAAGAGATGCATATTTGTGACGTTTGGCTATTTCAGCATTGTAGGCCGCATTGCCAGCTTTTAACGCTGTATATGGAAGATAGGACGGTGCGAGAGTATCTACACATGCAACATCCTCTACCAGTGACCACTCCATCTTCCATGGTGCAAGTGTCATGACATCTGGTCTCTTGCCATTATCACGTGTCAAACGGCTGACACCTTGCAGCTGACAAGAGCCCGCGCAATGGATGATAATTCATTTAACCTGGCGTGTCGTGGTATGCGGCCAGCACTGCGACTACATGATAGACCGTGGTGACCTAGTTGATCTACATGCTCTCCGCAGTGACAGCGATGAGCAACATTTACTGTTTCCCCCAATAAACAGAAATTCTTAGAAACAACTGAGACTAGCTCGTTTTGCATCACTCGATGACGTATTAAGTAAACTATTCCATACCAGTGTGCAGAGTGGCTCGTCCTACTGTCTCTGTGAAGATGTATATTTGGGTAAGTCTGAGTTAGGGCATGACTCAAACCACTTGTTTCTAGTTTCAGTAAATTTAGAAATGTCGGAGAGTTGTATTTGTCGCAACTTCATTGGTAAAGAAGCCGTCCAAATTCAATCTCAAAAAAATTCTACGTGAATTTTTAATAATGTCATCTAAAATATTAACTAAATTTTGATGTTTCCAGAAAGGAATGATCGAAGTGTGTATGTAAAATTTAGAACAAAAAATGAAATAAGTATGATATATGCTATATGAGAATAATTATAATAATAATAAGGTCGATTTGAATTATCCCGATTCTTTATTTTTTATTATTCTTTACGGGTTGCCTTACAGCTCCCGGGAACCGTTGCCAGCCCCAGGGTACCCAGTGGAAGACAAAGTCTTCCTCATTTAGTCAATGATTTTTTGAGGCTATACTTAAAGTATGAGGTATTATATGTAGATGGAAAAGCCTCTTTGTACGGTTTGTCGGATAATGTTAATGTACATATATTTTTTATTATAAAAACCCAGTACATGGTCGGATGTAGGAATCGAACCCGCGACTTGTCAGTTGCGAGCCGACGCCCATCCCGATTCTTAGTCTAGAATATTACATTGTATTTTTTGAAAATGTCTAGTTTTCTTGTCTAGGTTCGCAGCAACGATATTTCCATTTTATTATTACATGCAAATAAAAAATAACCCAGGGCATGGATCTGGTAAAATATATATAAAATTAAATTATGTTTGATAGGCAGTGACGTAAATCGTATTTCACATCGACATGAAGTCCCTTCAACATTCCAAACCCAAGCAATCTTCATGATTTAATTCAGATATTTATAGAATTCCAATTGCAATCTAGAGGCCAATTCGTACTTATCATTTTAAAATAAGAAATTTTATTATCAAAAATTGTGAAAGATAAATTTATTCGCTAATATTCATAATAATTTATTGTTAATTAAATTAAAGAAATGTATCTGTACACTAAAATATATCTACAATGCTAAACATTATATATACAAATAAACCTATAAATAAAAAAAATCATCAAGATCGCTGCCTTCTGGGAGAGTGCCCATAAGGCTGGCTGCATTGCCACGTTGAATGGCGATGCTGATCCTTTGTGCCAAATATGAACCAGCTCTTTGGTCGTGGGACACCTCTACCAATCTTTTGGCGATTTCTTTATAGAGGTGTCGTGCGCTAGGTCCCCACGGGCCCAGTGTTTCCACCCCAATCGCCCCAAATATGTATTCTTCAGGAAGAGATGCGTATTTGCGACGTTTGGCAGCTTCGGCTTTGCAAGCGGCAGCCCCAGCCTCAATTGATGTTCCACGGGCTTAAAAGTTCAATTGAAATCATAAAATATTTATATTCCTCCAAATAAGATTTGACTAAGAACAAAAACAGGCCAAGTACGAGTCGGACTCGCGCATAAAAAAAATTGCGCGAGCAAAAAGCGCCGAAAATAACTTTCTTCTTTTCTTGACCCCTTTTAATTTCGTAATGTTTTTGTAAATTGTACTAAAAAATGTTACAAAAAATTTAATATAATTTAACCTAAATATCAAGTTGTAAACCGTAAATTTTTTAAATTAACCCTACCGAATTGTCCTTTGAAATTGAAATGAAATCAAGTGAACAGAACAACATAGTTGGAATAAATAAGGTAATGTATCTAAAAAGTTTTTCAATAAGGGAACGAAAAGGTAAATAGTTGTTGAAGGCTGGCATTCAAACGAGTTTCCACCTGAAACAGTAGGTATGAGGGGATTCGTAATTATTTCAGTAAATGTGAAAAGTTCTTTCAAATATTTGGACAAAAGTTGGGTTTACTTTACTTTTGTTTGCGGAGTAAAGTTTTATTTCTAGACTTGATTCTTGGAGACGCAATTGAGAAGGGTTGAGTTAAGATATTTTTAATGGAGGTGACAGACAATAAATAGTTGGGGATCCCGTGGCATCTTTTTTGCATTTTTTTTAAAAGGTATTATATGATACTTTGAAATAATTATTTGAAAAATGAAGGGTTGAAGGGTGAAGTTAAACCCCTGTTTGGCGCAGGAACAATTTATCACGTGTTCGATTCACACTTGACCGGTTTTATTATTTGTAGTCTAGACGTTTGTATGTATTTGTATTAAGATCGAAAAAAAAACGCCGAATAAAACACGTTTTTTGTATGGGGACCCCCTTTAATTTTTAAATTTATTTTATTTTTATTATTTGTGGTTTCATCAACATCCATTCAGTTGTTTCCATCAATTCAGAAAAGGCAAAAACTATGAATGAAGTTTTCATAGCGCATGCGGAATCGCACCGAAAACCGGACGCCGGATGATTTAGGCGGACCGTTCGTTATAAGAATTGGACGAGTCTGTGGTCGGTTTCGGCAACGCGCTGGGGATTGGACGAATGTGTGTCCACCTTAAAGAAGTTTTCAATAAAAAAAATCTTGGTCCCGAGATTCTCGGTTCGAGAATCCATGATCGGCATTTGTGTCGAGTGCATGTCGCAGATTTCCCTCTATCAAAAATCGCTCAACGCGCCGCATTTAATTAATTAATTAATTTGTTTTTATACCCTGATCAACTTATTTAGTTTAAATATAGCAATGAAATGAGGAAAAGTGTTTTGTTTTTCCAAAAGAGCAGTTTAAGCGAACAATCGGATTGTGTTTCTAGAAATATACGATTGTGAGGAAGTTTTGTAAAGTAGATAATTAGATTCTTTCTTCACGGTAGATTGAGGAGAAAGGGCTTTTCAACAATGTTTCTTGTGTTATTTTCTTTTGACATAGGAGAAATAAGTTTTTTTTAATCTTTTGATAATTTCTTGTAATAATGAGAGTATGTTTGGATAGAATATTGTACAGAAAGTCAGAAATCTAATACTATACATATAAAACTAGCTGTTTCCCACAACTTCGTACGTGACGACTATTTCAGAATGTTGGCAAACATACACTTCATACATAGCTTTTGTCATATTCACCTCTGCCCACCCCGTTCCCGTCGTCATGCCGTGATGGTATATAGCCTATGTTACTCAGGGATAATGTAGCATTCCAACGGTGAAAGAATGATTAAAATCAGTCCAGTAGCTTATGAGTTTATTCGTAACAAACATACAAACATACAAATCTTTCCTCTTTATAATATTAGTATAGATAAAGCCCCCACCGAGTCTGTCTGTCCGTCTGTGCACAGTTCACTCCGAAACTACTAAACGGATTTTAATGCGATTTTCATGATAAGATAGTTTCAGTAGGAAGGTTTACGAGTATTCAACATGGACCTTTGATACCAATGGAGGTTTGAAGCGGTAAATCACCAAACAAATTGTTCTGCCACTACACTGTAACCACCCCCGTACCACTGTATTTTTCTATTGTTTTATTTTATATGGAGATTATTCTAAAATAATTAATGTTAGGAAACACTATGTTCCCGCAAATTAGACGTTCTAAATCGCCTTTCACATTTAAACTCACCAAGTAACTGTAAGTAAGGTGATTAACTTATTACTATCCATGGTCAGTCTTAGTTTTAGCGCTCTATGACCTGGAATTATCACTTTTAGTAAAAAAAATCTTCACAGGTTACCTTACCCTTCCGGGAACCGTTGCTGGCACCAGGTTACTCAGCGGAAGACTAAGTCTTTCTCACTTAGCCGTAGATTATTTGAGGCTATACCTAACGTGTGGCCAGCTCTGTTGAGGTATGTAGATGGAAAAGCCTTTTTGTACGGTTTGTCGGATAATGTACATAGGTTTTTTATTATAAAAACCCATTGGTAACATGGTCGGATGTGGGGATCAAACCCGCGACTTCTCAGCTGTTGTGAGCCAACGTTTTATCCACTCGCCCACCGACGCCCTTTAGGAGGTCTTAGCATTCATGGTGTAAATAATTATGTAGAATAAAATTATCTGTAAAAAGACTGTGGTAGCATATTATCTATCTTTAATTAACCGAACTTCAAAAAAAGGACAATTCGTCAGAATCTTTATGTTTTTATGTATGTCCCCCGATTACTTGAAGACGCCTGGACCGATTTGGATTTTTTTTTGTTTGTAAGGGTATACTTTTCAGGTGGTCCCATGGTCATCAGGTCAAGATCTGATGATGGGATCCTGGAGAACTCAAGAACTTTTCAAATTTTATAGGCACACTTGAAGCGGTATTTTTATATAATGACTTGTGTATTTGCTTTCGGAACGCACATTTTGGTTTTGAAGGCGGTTTTTTTCTTCATCAAAGTGGTTATATTTACTACAAGAAATACCGAAGAAGTTAATTCGTTCCACTTTTACTGAAGAAGGGAAATTTTAGTCATAATACTTATGCTAAGATTATTACTCCATCCCACGTAATAACATCTAAAGCCCACAGTTTCAGTGGACTTAGACAGCTATGTAGTATTAAAGGCTTATATGATTTATTTGTAGATGAGCTAGCTGTTTTCCTTGACATCACATGTTTTTGCTGATTGCCTGGTGGGTATATGGATAACAGAGAAATCTATGCAAATCTTTTTTTAATTCTAAACTTTAAATATTTACATCTTAACTAAAATGTATAGTAATAAATAAATATTAGATTTAAAAACTATTTAAGTTGCAGTCAAAACTCATAACCAGTCAAAAGTAATATTGACTAGCAAAATCAGTCAAAAGTACTTTTGACCGTATGCTTTAGTCAATAATACTTTTGACTAAAATAACAATTAAAAGTACTTTTGCCCAATGGAGCTGGTTAAAAGTACTGTTGACTAAGTGATTCCGTCAAAAGTGGTTTTGACTGGTTGTATCAGTCAACACTCTTAAAAAGTTAAGGTTAGGTTAGTGGTTTTGACTGAAAATTATTGGTTATTAGTACTTTTGACTACAAATTTGCGGTCAAAAGTACTAATAACCAATAATTTTCAGTCAAAACCACTTTTAACCAACCTGTTTAGTCGAAAGTACTTTTGACTGGTTAGGAGTTTTGACTGTAACATATACATATATACAAATTATGAAAAGAATACGTCTTCCAGAACCCCTCCCTGTGGCATGGTTCCCAAAACACTGGCTGCGTTACCTCGCTGAACAGTTAAACTGATCCTTTGAGCGATTTGGAAATCTATATAAATAATAATTGGCCAATTTGTGAGTACCACTCGCGCTCTGAGGGTTCCATACCATTTTTTCGGTCAGAACTTTAAGGTCAGGATTTTCGTTTAGGTCTTCCTGTAAACTATAAGAAAGGTCCTATTTTTCCCATTTTTTTTTTCAAAATTTTAGACTTAGTAGTTTCGGAGATAAGGGGGGGGGGACGGTCAATTGTGGTATATTTTCTTTAAACTATGAGTTTTAAAATTATAAAAAAATATTTTTTGTATTTTTTATAACGAGCCCTTTCATTTGATACGTCAGACGCATGATGCACCTGAAAATTTTTTTTTTAAAACTTTTTAATTAATCCCTCAAAATTAACCCTTAAAATCGAAACTCGATTACTTACGCTACACGTCCGTGATTAAGTCATCAAACTCTACATATTTACTAAATTTCAACTTTTTTCGTCCAGTAGATTTAGAGAAATAACCTCTGACAGACAGACACAATGATCCTAATAAGTGTCTCCGTTTTTTCGGAACTCTAATTTAGCCGATGATATTTTTTGAGAAGCTTAGTACAAGTGACCACCCAATCAATATGCCCTTTCTGTACGTTGATTAACCACTGTTAACGTTTAGACGATAAGTTAAGTCGTTACTAATATTATAAAGAGGTAAAATTTCAGTTAGTTTGGATGTAAATCAAACTACAGAACCGATTCTGAAAATTATTTCACTAAAAGGTAGCTACATTATCCTCGAGTGCTATAGGCTAAATTTTATTTTGTTCAAAAATATCTACTGGCGAAGCTGGGGGCGGATAGCTTAAAATAATAAAATTCTTGGACATTTTGAATTCATTTGCATTCGTTTGCCAGAAACGTAATGCACAAAAATATTTTGTTATATTTTTTAAAATGTTAATGCAATACGTGTATGTCATTTGTATTCATAACTAGATTTCAGTCCAGGTTTTGCCTGTGTATCCCATATTAACTTTAATCCCCTCTTAAGATCATACAAAATTCACATTTTCAGTTTTTCCAGAAGTTTTCAATTTTTGTTTTTCTAAACACATGCATTATTCAGACTATTACGAGTTAAAAAATGGCTAAAATGATTGGCTAGTTCTGTTGAGGTATTGGGATGAAATATATTCGGATGGAAAAGCCTGTGGTTTGTCGGATTATGTACATAAGTTAAAAAACCCATTATGGTCGGGATCCGGGATCTAAACAGTGGTCTACCTAATTAATATCAGGGGAGTTAGCACAGATTTTGACAGCGACACTTTCGTTTCGGTCGAATGGCCTTGAACAGGCCAAAACGTTCATGTCCAACAAGGACCGGCCAGAGATGGCCCGGGGCCGAGAGGTCCGGCCCAACAATGTGCGGGCAAATTCCGTGTACTTGTCTTTGTCCGGCCAAGCAAATTGCTCGGCATTCTTGTGCAGGACATACCCGGTCCGAGAATGTCCGGCCCAACAATGTGCGGGCAAATTCTGTGTACTTGACTTTGCCCGGCATAGCAAATTTGCACGCACATTGTTGGGCCGGACCTCTCGGCCCCGGGCTATCTCTGGCCGGTTCTTGTTGGACATGAACGTTTTGGCCTGTTCAAGGCCATTCGACCGAAACGAAAGTGTCGCTGTCAAAATGTATGCTAACTCGGCAGATGTCTTAACCACTCGGCCACCATATTTATTTTTATTTATTTTTCTTTAAGATATCAAAGAATTCCTATGGCTTTTCTTAAAATTTTATGGAGCGCACCTAGCCACTTAAAAACTCGCAATTTTATATTATTTGTATGGCGTATGACAGTATTGACAGAAAGCGCCCTCTCTCCCGACAAAAATGCAGTGCTCCTTTATTGATAAACATCTGGATAAATGTGGAAATTGTAACCACATTGTCTATCTATGCCACAACACGTAGATTCCGTAATCCAATTCAAAATGCCCTTTCAAAGTCTGCTAGTAATTTAATAAAGAAAATAAAGATGTTAGATGTTTGAATTGAATTACAGTTTTATTTAAATAAGCCAACTGAAAGCATAGCAGTCACTTAGACGACGCGAAGAAAAATACTCCCTTAGTTAGAATTTTTCTCTCTTTTTGCTACTATTATGACTGCGGAGAATTCAATTCTGAGGACGTTTTTCAACGCGCTAAGTTTGAATACCTTCATAAATACGCTTATAACTACTTATTTATTAGAGATAGATATATGCTACCGCTGACTTTTTTGTAGATAATTTTATTTTACACAATTCGTTCCTACATCATTTTGTTATATATCTGACGGATTAGACAGTATACGCCATGAAAACTAGCTGGGGCTAATTTTTTTTAATTAAAAACTTATGTAGGTACATAATCCGACAAACTACACTTAGAGGCTTTTCCTAGCTAACTGGCCACTCGTTAGGTATAGCCTCACAAAATACTATCGGCTAAACGAGGAAGACTTGGTCTTCCGCTGAGTACCCTGGAACCGCAACACGGTTTCGGGAGCTGTAAGCCGTGAAGAAAAAAAAGGAATCGAACCTAAAACTCTTTGCTGTCTAAAGCAATATTCTTCTACAAAATATTCCCTACTGGTTCATACATTACTAAATCCGTAGAGATACCATCAATAGAACTAATTGAGCATGTAATATATGCATCTTGGTCACTTTGATTGATCACTTTAGTTCATATATCGACCACAAATAGCTGTCTATTCTGCCTCTATGAGTATAATCAGCATTATGGTCTTTATACCTTGCGACAAGATAAGTAACTATTTTCACATTTAGCGAATTGCATGTTTTCTTTAATCGAAATGCAAAATCTTTATCAATATAAATGAGAAAAACAAAAGTGTATGGAAGAATGCGGAGTGAAAGATGATGTTGTGACTAAAATGAAGAAAAGTAGTTGGAAACGCTGGTTTGGATGCATAGGTATACTTTTATTGAACATACATATTTACCAAAATATGTATTAAAACAACAAGGTATGTAACAAGGTATGGTGAATAATAAAGAAGCGATAGAAGTATGTCGGGATCGTAACAAATGGCATTCGATTGTCTCTGCCTACCCCTCTTGGGATATAAAAGGCGTGATAATAGATAGATAGATAGATAAATGTACAAATTTTATGTTATTTGCTAGTCGAAGACATTCACATAATAATAAAACTACAAACTACAGTTTAAAAGGAAGCAGTAAACAACAACTATGGTAATTCTAGAGTTCAAAATTTTCAGTAACATGTCTCAGAGGTTTAATAATGGGTTTCTTCATACCAACTCTCACTTGAATAAAGTTTTTCAATTGCTACTTTAGAACTTTAAAGTTTATGTTTCCACTCATGATTTTTAAACTCCTTCAAGTCACTTTGCAGTTTTTTAGGGTTCCCAAATAGTGCATACGGAAACCATATTACTAAGGCTCCGCTGATCGTCAATCCGGTCGTCTGTCACAGAGCTGTATCTTTTGAACCGTAATAGGTAGACACTTGAAATTTTCACAGAGTGTGTATTACTATGGCTGCTATAATCCCACTATATATCCTACTAATATTATAAACGCGAAAGTTTGTATGGATGTTCAATCATGCCAGAACGGCTGAGCAGATCTAGATGAAATTTGGCACATAGGCTACTTTCTGTCCCTGAATAATATATGGTTCCCGTGGGATAGATTTGTTTATGTTTTTCACGGGATCGACATGATTTTTTGCATAGTGGTAGTTTAGGGGTCAGAGAATGACATATACTACTTTTATACCGCGAAAGCGGGCGGGGGAGGGGCAAATTACAGCCACGGGATTATTTCTTTTTGGATCTATTTCCACACGGGTGAAACCGCGGACAAAAGCTTGTATAAAATAATAAGAATAAAATAAAGTTAAAAATAAAAGGGGGTTCCAATACAAGAAACCAGTTTTATTTCGCGTTTTTTGCTCCATTTTAATATTGGCAATAATGGAAATACATACAAACGTCTAACTAGTATAACTATAATGCATACTCACAAATAAAAAAACCTATTTTTATTGTACAGTGGTACGAAAACCTTCGTGTGCGAGTCCACCTCGCACTTGGCCGGTTTCTATTAAATTACTAACCTTTATTCAAAATGAAAGTAGCATTTTGTTATGTAGATTAAAAATATTGAAACCAATAAAATTATATAAGAGTAGGTAAATTTTCTGAAATAAATTTCATAACATTGTAATGAAATTCTTGACTAAAAATTCTCAATAAATATTTTTACAAAGCCAAACTGGATTGCTTTCAATAAAACGGCTACTTTTCGTCAGAAAATCCTCAAAAAAATAGCCAAGTGCCCATTTAATTTGGACTTCAAGGTTCTGTAGTTATTTAATTCTTGAGTCTTTCACACTTAGCTCATTTTGGCTTTAATGGATTAAGATTTAAAAAAAAAACGAGCGAGCCTTACCGTAGTCGCATATGATGTGTAGCATCTGACATCTCACCCTGATACACGAACACATTGTTGGCTGACAGTACCAACCTCTCGGAAAATGGGTTGGTTTGGTACCATTGGTTTGGTACACAGCGCACGCTCATTGGTAAAATCAAATAGCGCGCGCTTCCCCAGTTTCCTGTTACACACTTCCGTCCCTTTTCACGAAATCCTCCCACTGGACCCTAAAAAGAAGATATAAAGCAAATTTAAAATGGAGGGGCTATAACGGTAAATTCCTAATGTCTCGTTCAAAAATAAACATACAATCTGTTCCTTTCTTATTTTTTTCGCGGACCAACTTTATGACTTCATTTTACGCCTGAAGGGACCCTGTAATGGTCTTGTCTGTTTTGAAAGTTTGACTAAAAACCTTTGCTGCTACGGTACAGCGTAGCTTTTACGTTTATAATATTTTTAACTACTAGCATTCCGCCCCGGCTTTGCCCGTGGAGTCCATATTAACTTTAAAAACACTTTCAGTCTATCCCAAATTTTCCATTTTCCATGCAACTTTTCCAGTTTTTCTTTCCATAAAAACCTTGTTATGACAATTACGAACACAACAAAAAAAAATTAGCCAAATCGGTCGAGCCGTTGTCAATGATCTTTCATACATGCGGCAATTGATTTTTAAAGTTCCGTACCTAAAGGGAAAAAACGGAAACTCCACTGTCCGTCTGTCACCAGGGTGTATCTCATGAACTGTGATAGTTAGACAGTTGAAATTTTCACAGATGATGTATTTCTGTTGCCGCTATAACAACAAATACTAAAAAACAAAATAAAATAAATATTTAAGGGGGCTCCCATACAACAAACGTGATTATTTTTTTTGCCGTTTTTTTACTAAACTTTATTATTGTACCGTGGTACGGGACCCTTCGTGCGCGAGTCCGACTATCACTTGGCCGGTTTTTAATATTTATATAGATAGATTTATGTTTTATATACTGTGTTCTATATTAAAGATTATATAGCTAATCGTGTTGACAAGTGGGGTACCCTTCCGCATAAAAAGTCACATTATCTCCAGTTTATTCTAAAACTAGTGCTTCGGAGGGCACTAATTATAACAAATACTAGAAGTGACACAGTGACAATGGACCTACCATCAGACTTTCCGTCATGTGTGTAAATATAGTCATGTCAGAACCTACAAGTTAAGACCGTAACTTTACATTATGCAAATTAGAAGATTATGTAGGTAATCCTTCCTCGACAGCTCGTAATAGCTTGTTCCAATATGACAAGTGGGTCACCCTTCCAATCAAAAAGTCAACATTATCTCCAGTTTAATCAATAACTCGTGCTTCTACATCTATTCAAGAAATGTCAAATTAAGTGCAGCAACAAGCTTGTCACCTATTCTGTCTAATATGGACATTTAGCTAAAAGTGGACACTGTTACTGTGTCTCTACCCACGACGCAAACTATATATACTAAATGCTGTCATAGATTGTGTGTTAATGTGTAAATATAGTCATGTCAGAATCTACAAGTTAAGACCGTAACTTTACATTATGCAAATTAGAAGATTATGTAGGTAGTCCTTCCTCGACAGCTCGTAATAGCTTGTTCCAATATGACAAGTGGGTCACCCTTCCAATCAAAAAGTCAACATTATCTCCAGTTTAATCAATAACTCGTGCTTCTACATCTATTCAAGAAATGTCAAATTAAGTGCAGCAACAACCTTGCCACCTAGAGCTATTCTGTTTAATATGGACATTTAGCTAAAAGTGGACACTGTTACTGTGTCTCTACCCACGACGCAAGCTATATATACTAAATGCTGTCATAGATTGTGTGTTAATGTGTAAATATAGTCATGTCAGAACCTACAAGTTAAGACCGTAACTTTACATTATGCAAATTAGAAGATTATGTAGGTAGTCCTTCCTCGACAGCTCGTAATAGCTTGTTCCAATATGACAAGTGGGTCACCCTTCCAATCAAAAAGTCAACATTATCTCCAGTTTAATCAATAACTCGTGCTTCTACATCTATTCAAGAAATGTCAAATTAAGTGCAGCAACAACCTTGCCACCTAGAGCTATTCTGTTTAATATGGACATTTAGCTAAAAGTGGACACTGTTACTGTGTCTCTACCCACGACGCAAGCTATATATACTAAATGCTGTCATAGATTGTGTGTTAATGTGTAAATATAGTCATGTCAGAACCTACAAGTTAAGACCGTAACTTTACATTATGCAAATTAGAAGATTATGTAGGTAGTCCTTCCTCGACAGCTCGTAATAGCTTGTTCCAATATGACAAGTGGGTCACCCTTCCAATCAAAAAGTCAACATTATCTCCAGTTTAATCAATAACTCGTGCTTCTACATCTATTCAAGAAATGTCAAATTAAGTGCAGCAACAACCTTGCCACCTAGAGCTATTCTGTTTAATATGGACATTTAGCTAAAAGTGGACACTGTTACTGTGTCTCTACCCACGACGCAAGCTATATATACTAAATGCTGTCATAGATTGTGTGTTAATGTGTAAATATAGTCATGTCAGAACCTACAAGTTAAGACCGTAACTTTACATTATGCAAATTAGAAGATTATGTAGGTAGTCCTTCCTCGACAGCTCGTAATAGCTTGTTCCAATATGACAAGTGGGTCACCCTTCCAATCAAAAAGTCAACATTATCTCCAGTTTAATCAATAACTCGTGCTTCTACATCTATTCAAGAAATGTCAAATTAAGTGCAGCAACAACCTTGCCACCTAGAGCTATTCTGTTTAATATGGACATTTAGCTAAAAGTGGACACTGTTACTGTGTCTCTACCCACGACGCAAGCTATATATACTAAATGCTGTCATAGATTGTGTGTTAATGTGTAAATATAGTCATGTCAGAATCTACAAGTTAAGACCGTAACTTTACATTATGCAAATTAGAAGATTATGTAGGTAGTCCTTCCTCGACAGCTCGTAATAGCTTGTTCCAATATGACAAGTGGGTCACCCTTCCAATCAAAAAGTCAACATTATCTCCAGTTTAATCAATAACTCGTGCTTCTACATCTATTCAAGAAATGTCAAATTAAGTGCAGCAACAACCTTGCCACCTAGAGCTATTCTGTTTAATATGGACATTTAGCTAAAAGTGGACACTGTTACTGTGTCTCTACCCACGACGCAAGCTATATATACTAAATGCTGTCATAGATTGTGTGTTAATGTGTAAATATAGTCATGTCAGAACCTACAAGTTAAGACCGTAACTTTACATTATGCAAATTAGAAGATTATGTAGGTAGTCCTTCCTCGACAGCTCGTAATAGCTTGTTCCAATATGACAAGTGGGTCACCCTTCCAATCAAAAAGTCAACATTATCTCCAGTTTAATCAATAACTCGTGCTTCTACATCTATTCAAGAAATGTCAAATTAAGTGCAGCAACAAGCTTGTCACCTATTCTGTCTAATATGGACATTTAGCTAAAAGTGGACACTGTTACTGTGTCTCTACCCACGACGCAAACTATATATACTAAATGCTGTCATAGATTGTGTGTTAATGTGTAAATATAGTCATGTCAGAATCTACAAGTTAAGACCGTAACTTTACATTATGCAAATTAGAAGATTATGTAGGTAGTCCTTCCTCGACAGCTCGTAATAGCTTGTTCCAATATGACAAGTGGGTCACCCTTCCAATCAAAAAGTCAACATTATCTCCAGTTTAATCAATAACTCGTGCTTCTACATCTATTCAAGAAATGTCAAATTAAGTGCAGCAACAACCTTGCCACCTAGAGCTATTCTGTTTAATATGGACATTTAGCTAAAAGTGGACACTGTTACTGTGTCTCTACCCACGACGCAAGCTATATATACTAAATGCTGTCATAGATTGTGTGTTAATGTGTAAATATAGTCATGTCAGAACCTACAAGTTAAGACCGTAACTTTACATTATGCAAATTAGAAGATTATGTAGGTAGTCCTTCCTCGACAGCTCGTAATAGCTTGTTCCAATATGACAAGTGGGTCACCCTTCCAATCAAAAAGTCAACATTATCTCCAGTTTAATCAATAACTCGTGCTTCTACATCTATTCAAGAAATGTCAAATTAAGTGCAGCAACAAGCTTGTCACCTATTCTGTCTAATATGGACATTTAGCTAAAAGTGGACACTGTTACTGTGTCTCTACCCACGACGCAAACTATATATACTAAATGCTGTCATAGATTGTGTGTTAATGTGTAAATATAGTCATGTCAGAATCTACAAGTTAAGACCGTAACTTTACATTATGCAAATTAGAAGATTATGTAGGTAGTCCTTCCTCGACAGCTCGTAATAGCTTGTTCCAATATGACAAGTGGGTCACCCTTCCAATCAAAAAGTCAACATTATCTCCAGTTTAATCAATAACTCGTGCTTCTACATCTATTCAAGAAATGTCAAATTAAGTGCAGCAACAACCTTGCCACCTAGAGCTATTCTGTTTAATATGGACATTTAGCTAAAAGTGGACACTGTTACTGTGTCTCTACCCACGACGCAAGCTATATATACTAAATGCTGTCATAGATTGTGTGTTAATGTGTAAATATAGTCATGTCAGAACCTACAAGTTAAGACCGTAACTTTACATTATGCAAATTAGAAGATTATGTAGGTAGTCCTTCCTCGACAGCTCGTAATAGCTTGTTCCAATATGACAAGTGGGTCACCCTTCCAATCAAAAAGTCAACATTATCTCCAGTTTAATCAATAACTCGTGCTTCTACATCTATTCAAGAAATGTCAAATTAAGTGCAGCAACAACCTTGCCACCTAGAGCTATTCTGTTTAATATGGACATTTAGCTAAAAGTGGACACTGTTACTGTGTCTCTACCCACGACGCAAGCTATATATACTAAATGCTGTCATAGATTGTGTGTTAATGTGTAAATATAGTCATGTCAGAACCTACAAGTTAAGACCGTAACTTTACATTATGCAAATTAGAAGATTATGTAGGTAGTCCTTCCTCGACAGCTCGTAACTGCTTGTTCCAATATGACAAGTGGGTCACCCTTCCAATCAAAAAGTCAACATTATCTCCAGTTTAATCAATAACTCGTGCTTCTACATCTATTCAAGAAATGTCAAATTAAGTGCAGCAACAAGCTTGTCACCTATTCTGTCTAATATGGACATCTTGCTAAAAGTGGACACTGTTACTGGGGTCTCTACCCACGACGCAAGGTATACCTACTAAATGCTGTCATAGGTCTTTGTGTGTAAATATAGTTATGTCAGAACCTACAAGTTAAGACCGTAACTTTACATTATGTAAATTAGAAGATTATGTAGGTAGTCCATCCTCGACAGCTCGTAACTGCTTGTTCCAATATGACAAGTGGGCCACCCTTCCGCATAAAAGGTCGACATTATCTCCAGTTTATTCAATAACTCGTCGACAGTGTCACATCTGTTTGTATAGATTGCGATTTTGGTCTTTGTATATTGTTCCGGCGGTCTGCTCTGCAGCAGTAGAGAGCGCGAGACCCAGGGAACTGACTATCAAGGTAGGGTAGGTAGGTAGACTGGGAAACTGGGAGACTATTGAAACTGCACGATGTAACTTCAATCTAGCCCGGGCGGCCACTGGACGGCTGAGCTCTTCTTGGTTGCTGGGAGGTCCTCTTGTCGCGAGATCTTGACGCAGACTGACGATCGCTCCGTTTGCTCGCCATTATATAGCGGGCAGCGCACGGAACGTCGCCGCGACAACAAGAACCTCCCACGCGGTCAACGTCAACCAATCAGAGCACAGTTCGCTCAGTGAAACACAACGGGTATAGAATCGTTTATTATTATTTTAAACAAACATACATGAGTTTACCACCATTTCGGAAATTATATCTGTGGAGAAGAAATGGCAAGAAACTCCACAGATTTAAATACAAACAAGTCTTATAAATATTATATTAAATACAGGGTTATAAACACATAAGTCTCGTTGAGCTGTACACGATAATCCAAATATAAATAATGTAAACATATGTATGTAACATCATTAGGCTTTACATATTAATCCGAACATGAGTAATATATATGCATCAATCCTCGCCAAACTATATATTAAATCCGAACATGAGCAATATATATGCATCAATCCTCGCCAAACTATATATTAAATCCGAACATGAGTAATATATATGCATCAATCATTACTATATCTCTTTGACGCTTTTACCCTTCTATTAGGTGAACCCGAGGTTGTAAGGCTCGGTTCGAGTGATCTCAAACTATTTCACGACGAAAGACTCACATCAACAAATATGAGCGTGTCCTCTAAACTCCGAATATGAGTTTGGGAGGCTCCCTTGTGGAACTCTCCTGCCAAGAGGACGTGGCTTCTATCAAACTCCGAATATGAGTTTGGCAAACTCCGATTATGAGTTTGACTGCTCCCTTTGCACCTACATGTCTCGAGGACATGATTTCCATCAAACTCCGAATATGAGTTTGGAGGTTCCCCATTTGGAACCCTCATGCCAAAGGTCATGGTCTTCTTCAAACTCCGAATATGAGTTTGGCAAACTCCGAATATGAGTTTGTAAAGCTCCTTCGGGCGGGGCGTTCCCGAAGGAGGCGAACAAGTCAAGTCAGTCGTTCCCTGGTGGAACCTTCACGCCACAAGGACATGGTAACCATCAAACTCCGATTATGAGTTTGGAGAGCTCCTCCGGGTGGTGCGTTCCCGAAGGAGGCGAACACGTCGATAGTCAAGTAGTCATAAGTTTATCCTTGGGAGTTGATCAGGCCCTCAAGAATAGTCAAGTAGTGTTAAATACTATTTCACATCAATATACATTATTTTAGGGACATAGTCCCTAACGATAGCATGGTCGAACGAACCCTTCGACCGCCTCGTGGTAAGCGAGGTAAGTTTACACATGTGTAATTCCGAATAATAACATTAGGTACAAATGGCAAGTTAGTTGCCGTTCCAATCTGTAAACAAGTTATACAGTACAATATTCCGAATCAATTTTCGTCTGAAGCTATACCTTTTCAGAGGAAATACGAATCTATGCCAGTCGCTGCAACAATCTCTCCGTCTTAGACAGACAACGGGTATTGGTCAGCGGATGCCTTTCGAGCCTACGGGTTGACATAGCTCGCGGTGCGAGCTTGCCTTGGGGGTCTACCCCCGCCCTCGCGCAACGCAGTGCACTCGCTCACTTAGGCCTATGTCTAAACTCTATATTGATAGTCTATGTTTCACTATTTTAAGCACTGGCACTATGAGACATTAATTCACTGATTCATTTTCGAATTCTATTTCACTTTCACGGTCACTGATCACTTCGTCGCGAACATTCTCCCGCCGTGCAGCGTTGGTCGTCACGACGCTGCACCTAGCCCGTATGAGCGACGGGGTGCTCAGCGGCCGTAGGCAGCACGACGAGTTTCTTAGTGGCACGTCGCAGCACGCCACCCGCGGTCTTTACATCGACGACTCGTACTGCGCCGTCGGGCCCCGGGTAGAGGGCGACGACTTTTCCTCTCGGCCACGTATTTCGTGGCAGGGAGTTGTCCACTATGAGCACGAGGTCTCCGACGCGCGGAGTCTCACCCCGCCCGCGTGGCTCCCGCCGGTGTTGCAGTAGCGGAAGGTATTCCTTCAGCCATCTCTGCCAGAAAAGATCGGCGAGCCTCTGGCCTCGTCTCCACCTCGCGCGTAGATGTAGGTCGTCGTCGGTGAAGATGCCTGGTTGCCTCACTAGTCCCGAGCCGCCCAACAGGAAGTGGTTAGGTGTCAGGGCGCTCGGGTCGTCTGCTTCTGTGGACACATGTGTGAGGGGCCTGCTGTTTACGGTGTATTCCACCTCACACAGCAAGGTGGCGAGTGTCTCGGTGTGCGGGTGCTGCTCCGTCAATATGCTGTACAGGGCGGTTTTTACCGCGCGCACAAGTCGTTCCCAAACGCCTCCCATAAATGGGGCGCCTGGGGGGATGAAGCGCCATTTGATGGCGCGTGTAGCCGCTTCGTCGATTAGGGCCTCCCGTAGTTCTCTGTCGGCTCCCCGAAAGTTCGTCCCGTTGTCGCTGTATATTTCTTCGGGGCAGCCACGTCGGGCGATCATCCTCCGCAATGCCATGATGGCGGAATCGGAGCTGAGGCTGTCTGCGATTTCTAAGTGCACGGCTCGCGTGGTTAGGCACGTGAAGAGGGCTACATATCTTTTCTCTCGTCGTCTCCCCACTGTTACTGACAAGGGACCGAAATAGTCTAGGCCCGTGTAGGTGAAAGGGCGCTTGTGGTGGGCGAGACGATTGCGTGGGTGGTCGCCGGTGGCTGGGACCGCGGGTTTTCCTTTGCGTATACGACAGCGCAAGCAGCTCGTTACTATGCTCTTAACTGTGGGTCGGAGTTTGATGATCCAAAAATGCTCTCTGACTTCGTTGACTATTATCTCCGTCCCCCCGTGGTGTAGTTTCTCGTGGACCATTCTTATGTACAATCTTGTCAAGTGATGATTTCCGTCGAGTACTGCGGGAGACTTCTGCTCTATGCCAACGTTCTCTACTTCGGCAATCCTCGACCTCAGTCGTAAAGTGGTTGTGTCGTCTAAGTGCACCGCGAGTTGATGGAGTCGGCTGTCATGCGGCAGCTCCTTTCCCCTCTTCAGCGCCTCGACTTCTGTCCCGAATGTGGTTTCCTGTGATGACCGTACCAGCAGTTGTTCGGCGGCCCTTACGTCGTGAGCCTCGAGCGGTAGGTATTTACTGTTCGTGGCGGCCTTCTTGTGTTTCGGAGGGGTGGTCTTCGCGACCTTCTTTCCCCACGTCGGGTCCGCTTCTTTATTTTTGGTCGTTCTTTTATAATGACAGCTGGTTTTTGACTGCGTTCGATTTTTTAGTAGGTTTATCCATTGGAGGACCCTGGCGGTCGCCCTCACGAGCCTATGCCAAGATGAGAAGCGTTCTATGTTGGGGATTGCTTCGTTGAGCGTAGTCTTATTCCTCGTCAGTGCGTGGTTCCGCTCTTCCCCCGTGGCTTCGGTTACTGTCGCGTTCTTGATGGCGGGCCACTCTTCTTGGTCCTTAAGTAGAAACTCTGGCCCGGTGAACCATCGGTGAGTAGACTCGAAATCTGCTGGAACTTGTCGTGTGGAGTCGTCGGCGACGTTATGTTTCGAGGGTAACCATCTCCATTCTTTTACATGGGTGTGCTCCTCGATTTCTGCAACCCTGTGGGCGACGAAGGTTTTTAGGGTCCGTGGTCCGGCGTGTAACCATGACAGAACTGTCAATGAGTCCGTCCAATAATATCGCTGATCTATGTCTGCTTGATACTCTGTCTCGGCGGTCCTTGATAGTCTACTCCCGAGTAGGGCCGCTTGGAGTTCTAGTCGTGGGATGGAAGTAATCTTCAGCGGGGCGACCCTTGCCTTGGCTGCGGCGAGGCTAACGTGGACGCGTCCGCTGTCGTCGATGGTGCGCCAATACACCGCGGCCGCGTAGGCCGTCTCACTGGCGTCGACGAAGGTGTGTAGTTCTCTCCGCCGGGCGTGCGTCCACCCGCCATGGCATCGGGGTATGTTCAGTCTTCTCAGCAGGGTCAGGTTCTTTAGCCAGGTGCTCCAGTCGGTCTTTAAAGGCTCTGGTAACGGCCGGTCCCACTCGACGCCCCTGCGCCAAGTTTCTTGCAGTATTTTCTTCGCCTGTATCGTCACTGGCGAAGCGAGGCCGAGGGGGTCAAACACTGACATCATCGTGCTTAAAGCTTCGCGCTTGGTCGGAGTGCGGCTTCCGTCGACTACTTCCGGTGCGACACGAGCCATATCTAAGTTAAAGCTCAAGGTATCCGTGCTGGGTTTCCAGGCGAGACCGAGTACCTTTTCCTCGGAGGTACCGTCGTTGAGCTCCACAAGCGTATCGGCTGGCGGAGGGGGTGTCCCTTGTAGGGCCGTCACGGCGTCGACGCAGTTGGAGGCCCATTTGTGGAGTCTAAAGTTAGCTCTCTCATGTATAGTTCTTACTTCTTTGGCTATCTTTACCGCCTTCTCTATGGTGGGGAAGCTCTGTAGGTAGTCGTCCATGTAGTGGTGGATCACGATGGCTTCAGCGGCCTCTGGGAAGTCTGCACGATATTTCTCGGCGTTGAAATTCTTCACGAACAGTGCGGCGCATGGCGAGCTCGCCGCACCGAATATCACTGATTTCATTCTCATTTCTCTCGGCGGTCCCTCCCGCCGGTCGCCTCGCCACAGGAAGCGTAGGGAGTCTCTGTCTTCTTCCCTTATTCCGATTCTCAGGAACATTTCTTCAATGTCGGCTGCTAGGGCAACAGGATGTTGACGGAAACGCATGAGAACCCCCGGTAAAGACTGTAATAGGTCGGGGCCTGGCAGTAGATGTTCGTTTAGCGAGGTCCCGCCCGTCCTGGCTGCGGCGTCGAACACGACTCGGACTTTGCCCGGTTTCGCGGGGTGATGCACCGCGAAGTGTGGTAAGTACCACGTTTTTCCTTCTGCCCCGGGCGTCCTAGCCTCTTCCGCGTAGCCTTTCTCTATCAGTCCGTTTATTTGTTTGTTATATTCGCTCTTGAGCTGCGGGGAGGTGTCCAATTTCCTCTCCATGCTTTTCAATCTCTTCGCCGCATTGTCGTAGTTATCGGGGAGGCTCACTGTGTCTTCTTTCCAAAGTAGGGCCGTCTCGTACCCGCCTTCGGGTCGTTCGCGTGTATTTTCTTTCAGGAGCTGGAGCGCTCGTTCTTCTGGGTCGGCGCGAGTTTTCTTTGGGGCCACCCCCAGGGATTCGAGAGCAAAAAATTTCCTCAGTTCTTCGTCCATCCTGTCTTCTTTCGTGCAACACACCGGGTGCACTCGGCGTCCAAGGGAGCGGGTGCACGCCTTGTGCAGTGTCCATCCTAGCGGCGTAAGAGAAGCGGCCGGTTCTTCTAGCGTCCCTCGTCGCGTGTCCTTCGTCACGAACAAATGCCAATTGTCTTGGCCTATGAGGATTGTAGGGCGAGCGACTGTGTAGGTGAGGTGTCCCTCTATTTCTCTCAGATGTGGATACCGGCTGATACTGCTCCGGTCGACGGCTTGCGTTGTTAGTTCGATGTTGGCGAGGGTGCGCGCATCAATAGTGTGTGTCTCGCTATGTCCTTTTACATCGATGGTAACTCGTTGGGACTCGGTCGCGTCGATCTTCTTTCCCGTTATTTCCTCCATTCTTAGCGGCTCTACTTGTCCTCGAGCGCCGATTTTCTTCGCGACAGTGGCGTCCAGTAGTGTCACCGTTGAGCCGTCGTCTAACAAGGCGCGTGTGTCGACGTGCCCTTTGGAGCCGGTGACGCGTACTGGTACGATTTTCAGGTAGGCGAAGCGGGATCGGCTCGATGTGGTAGCTACGACCTCGGGGTTCCTTCTTTCCTTCCGGTGGTGGAGCAGGGAGTGATGACTCCGGGAGCAGTTCTCTTCGCCGCATCGTTTGTACCGGCATTGGTGCGATACGGTCATGGGTCTGAGGCACCGGCAACAGAGGCGATGTTTCTTGGCCATGTCCCACCGTGCGTTGACTGGAGCTTTTTTCATCTCGTTACACTGGCTCGGCTCGTGGTGATTTCTTTGGCAGATGGGGCAGGGAAGTTGTGGTTTCTTGTTGCGTTTCTCCTTCATCGTATATGCTCGCTGTGGCCGTGCGCGGCTTGGTCCGGCGTCTGGCCCTCTCTGCGTGGTCACGACCTCTGGTGGAGCGAAGTGACGACAGCGTCCGGCTTCGGTACTCATAAAGTTAGCGAAGGTCACTAGGTCCGGTTCGTGGCTCGGCTTCGTTTCATAATGTTGATACCAGCGATATCTGAGCACGGCTGGCAGTTTCTCCGTTAGGTGCCGTACCACTTCTGGATTGTGTAGGTAGTGCGGTCTATTCAAGGCGCGTAGGACTGCTACACTGTTCGCCAATTTGTTGGAAAATTCACACACTTCCTGCGGCGAATCCGGTACCCGCGGTAGTCGCTTCACTCGTTCCATCTCTGCTATTGCGATCGAATCTGGGCGCCCGAATCTGTTTTCTAGTGCTGTTATGACGTCGGCTGGTGCTGTATTCGCTATAAGTAGATTCTGTGCTGCTTCTTTGGCTTTGCCCTTCAGTGCATGACGGAGTCGTGCTGTGTTTTCTACAGCTGAGAAGTGACCCGCCGTCTCGTTGTAGGCTGCTCTGAACGCCAGCCAGTCTTCGTGCGACCCGTTGAAGTGTGGTAGCTCTCCTAGTAGGTACCGGTTGGTAGCTGGGTGTGGCGTAGCAGCTTGAGGCGCGGTCGCCCGGGTAACTTCGGCTACGGCAGAGGCTATCTCCACGATTCTCTGCCTTTCTTCTCGAGTCAATACTGACGGCGTTCGTTCGGTTATTTTTGGCCTCTTCGGTGGTAGTGGAGCGGCTATCTGTCCAGTTGTCTCGGGTCGTACCGGTCTTGCTTCCGGGTTGCCTGCGGCTTGTGGTTGTGCGTCAAGCCATTCTTCGATCCTTGGGTTCGGATTGGTCTCTGGATCGGGGTCGCTCTCTGACGGGTCCATCAGTGTTTGCTCTTCATCTTCGGCCTCTAGCCGAGCTAGCCTGGCTTCTGCCGCTTCCATCTTCAAGCGGGCTAGGTCTTCTCTGGCTTGGTAGATGCTGCGTTCACGGTCCGGTCTTGCTGTTGCGGCACGGGACACTGCGCGATCCGAGGGAGCGCGCGTCGACGGAGTGCGGTGCTCCTGGGCGGCCGTCGACGGGGGTATCGGCCCCGTTTTCGCGCGCCGGCCTTTCTGCGAAGCCTGTCGTGCGGCGACGGCGGTGGCGGCGAGCTTCAACGGAGCTCGGGGCTCCGGAGCTTTCGACCGACGGGGTTCCGGCGACATCGGACGCGTCGCGGGCTTCGACAGAGCGCGCATTTCTGGAGCCTTACACGGGGAGCGCTGCGCGAGCGACGGCTCAGTCGACACGGACCGCCTCGGGTGCTTCGACGGGGTGCGGTGGCCCGGAGCTTTCGGACGGCCTTGACCGCGCTGCGCGAGCGCGGGTACGGACGTTGCGGGCTGCGGCGGTGCGGGCCGCTCGGTGCTCGTCGGTGGGCTTGCTTCGTCCGTTGGGGACAGTGGCGGCTCTTCGTGACGAAGCGGGCACTGCTGGCGCTCCCCTGTCTGCGACCGTGTGATGGGCATTCTTTTGGACTGTATGTTTCTTCAGCTTCCGTAGTCTTGAGTGATCTGGCCTTGTGGACTGTATGTTTCTTCAGCTTCCGTAGTCTTGAGTGATCCGGCTCGAAGTCGACCAATTAATGTTCCGGCGGTCTGCTCTGCAGCAGTAGAGAGCGCGAGACCCAGGGAACTGACTATCAAGGTAGGGTAGGTAGGTAGACTGGGAAACTGGGAGACTATTGAAACTGCACGATGTAACTTCAATCTAGCCCGGGCGGCCACTGGACGGCTGAGCTCTTCTTGGTTGCTGGGAGGTCCTCTTGTCGCGAGATCTTGACGCAGACTGACGATCGCTCCGTTTGCTCGCCATTATATAGCGGGCAGCGCACGGAACGTCGCCGCGACAACAAGAACCTCCCACGCGGTCAACGTCAACCAATCAGAGCACAGTTCGCTCAGTGAAACACAACGGGTATAGAATCGTTTATTATTATTTTAAACAAACATACATGAGTTTACCACCATTTCGGAAATTATATCTGTGGAGAAGAAATGGCAAGAAACTCCACAGATTTAAATACAAACAAGTCTTATAAATATTATATTAAATACAGGGTTATAAACACATAAGTCTCGTTGAGCTGTACACGATAATCCAAATATAAATAATGTAAACATATGTATGTAACATCATTAGGCTTTACATATTAATCCGAACATGAGTAATATATATGCATCAATCCTCGCCAAACTATATATTAAATCCGAACATGAGCAATATATATGCATCAATCCTCGCCAAACTATATATTAAATCCGAACATGAGTAATATATATGCATCAATCATTACTATATCTCTTTGACGCTTTTACCCTTCTATTAGGTGAACCCGAGGTTGTAAGGCTCGGTTCGAGTGATCTCAAACTATTTCACGACGAAAGACTCACATCAACAAATATGAGCGTGTCCTCTAAACTCCGAATATGAGTTTGGGAGGCTCCCTTGTGGAACTCTCCTGCCAAGAGGACGTGGCTTCTATCAAACTCCGAATATGAGTTTGGCAAACTCCGATTATGAGTTTGACTGCTCCCTTTGCACCTACATGTCTCGAGGACATGATTTCCATCAAACTCCGAATATGAGTTTGGAGGTTCCCCATTTGGAACCCTCATGCCAAAGGTCATGGTCTTCTTCAAACTCCGAATATGAGTTTGGCAAACTCCGAATATGAGTTTGTAAAGCTCCTTCGGGCGGGGCGTTCCCGAAGGAGGCGAACAAGTCAAGTCAGTCGTTCCCTGGTGGAACCTTCACGCCACAAGGACATGGTAACCATCAAACTCCGATTATGAGTTTGGAGAGCTCCTCCGGGTGGTGCGTTCCCGAAGGAGGCGAACACGTCGATAGTCAAGTAGTCATAAGTTTATCCTTGGGAGTTGATCAGGCCCTCAAGAATAGTCAAGTAGTGTTAAATACTATTTCACATCAATATACATTATTTTAGGGACATAGTCCCTAACGATAGCATGGTCGAACGAACCCTTCGACCGCCTCGTGGTAAGCGAGGTAAGTTTACACATGTGTAATTCCGAATAATAACATTAGGTACAAATGGCAAGTTAGTTGCCGTTCCAATCTGTAAACAAGTTATACAGTACAATATTCCGAATCAATTTTCGTCTGAAGCTATACCTTTTCAGAGGAAATACGAATCTATGCCAGTCGCTGCAACAATCTCTCCGTCTTAGACAGACAACGGGTATTGGTCAGCGGATGCCTTTCGAGCCTACGGGTTGACATAGCTCGCGGTGCGAGCTTGCCTTGGGGGTCTACCCCCGCCCTCGCGCAACGCAGTGCACTCGCTCACTTATGTCTAAATGTCTAAACTCTATATTGATAGTCTATGTTTCACTATTTTAAGCACTGGCACTATGAGACATTAATTCACTGATTCATTTTCGAATTCTATTTCACTTTCACGGTCACTGATCACTTCGTCGCGAACAAATAATATTAATAATCAAAAATATTTGGTCCGCGTGGCATGGTGGCAAGAACGCTGGCTGCATTTCCTCGCTGTATAGCTATGCTAATTCTCTGGGCGAAGGAACAGCCAGCCCTCTTGTCACCCGTAGCGACGACAATTTTTGGTGTTATATCTTTATAAAATTTTTTGGCACTCGGCCCCCATGAACCTAGAGTCTCTACTGCAAACGGCACAAATATATTATCTTTTTCAATTTGTATATACTTGCGCCGTTTGCAAGTCTCTGCTGTTTCTGCAGCTGCCCCGGCTCTTATCGCTGTACTCGAGAGATGTGAGGGCGCCAAGGTATCAACACAAGTTGCGTCCCATACTAGGGCCCTACCCCTCTCCCAAGGCACCAGCGTCATGCCATCCGGTCTCTTGCCATCATCACGTACAAGACCACAGGGTTCCAGCATAGCTGGTACATTGATGGTGGCAAGAGCCCGTTTAATAACTTCATTTAAAGAGCCGTGGCGCGAAAAACGACCTCCACTTTTTTGGTAGCAGAGTCCATGGAGGCCGAGAGCATTGACGTTTAAAGTGTCTAGTGATGGTGAATTGCAGTATAATTGGCTGTAAAAGCCGTAGTGAGCGAAGACAGCCAAACATAACCTTTCATCGGTAAGTTAAATTTTTGATGAGACGCAGTAAGTAAATCAAAAGATAATTAAGTTAGTATATATTTTCTATCAGTAAAAGTCTATATGATAAAATAAATACAATCAAAATAATTGGTGTTAACCGACCAAAGTGCGAGTCATATTCATCAGATGGTTGCGTATGTACATTGGATTATCAATTGTAAGGGATACCCGCTCCAAAATTTTTTTTACCACTTTAATTAACTTTATATTATTAATATGTGCGCTTTTTTTTATTGTTTGTAAGTGTGGCGAATTTGAACTGTGAAACATGATCAAACTTTTTTTAAATTTGTTTGTTCGTTTATGATAAGGCATCAAATAAGGGAGTCAAAAGTGGCTCCAAATGGTTCGTGTAATATTACACAACACTGTGCTGCTCGCCACTTCTGTTGGCTCGATCTAGATTCCTCATTATAAATAAATCATCCATTTTACCCTATTATAGGTAAAACAATTTAGTATGCTGTATAGTGTATGACAACATTTAGTTAGTTCTATTGCATATAGCTATGTAGAGTATTTCAGTCTGCGCATGATGAATGTACACGGAGAGCATGTTTGACATGTTTCTGCACAGCACACATGCATAGAGATGGGTAGTTAATGTATGAAGGACAAAAAAG
>OZ004653.1:0-5000 GCA_963924495.1 Nemapogon koenigi
ACTTTGTATTACGGAGGGTCCATTGGGATTTTTCCCTTGGCTTCTTCCTCGCGTTCACATTTCTCTTTGAACTGCATAATCGATCTGATGTAGGCGGCAATAGTCTCCCATTTGTTCTCGTCCCTAAGCATTAGGTCGGTCATGTTGCTCTTTGTTACCGGTTCTCCCATGGTACATGTCAGTCTCTGGCGGTCCTCTTGGAATTTTTGGCAGAGGAACAGTGTGTGTTCTGGAGTGTCGTCTGCTGAGCAGAACCAGCAGGTGATTGATTCTGCTTTCCCAATCTTTTTTCGGAATGTATTGAAGACTCCGTGACCGGATAGAGCTTGGGATATGTAAAAGCTGACATCGCCATGTTTTCTTTTGTGCCATTTTCTCACATCGGGAAGCACTGTGCGGGTCCACTCCCCTTTTTCTGTTCTTTCCCATGCTTCTTGCCATAGGTCAAGGGTCACTTTCCTTTCCGCAGCAATTGTTGCCCCGCTTTTTTTTTTGAGCTTGTGTATGCGGCATGTTTCATCAATCACAAGTCCTATTGGTATCATACCCGCAATTGCCATGGACGCCTCATATGACACGGTTTTGTATAGACATGCGACCCGCAGAGCTGCGATACGGTAGCAACTGTCAAGGTCCCTTCTTCCTGTTGCATATTTGAGGCCTTCACTCCATACAGGTGCCGCATAGCATAGAGTAGATTTGATTACTCCCGCTAGAAGTCTCCTCTTGGCAGTCTTAGGCCCTCCAATATTAGGCATTAGTCTTCCAAGTGCCTGAGCTCTAGCAAGTGCTCGGTTTGTCACATTCCTTATATGGGGTAGGAATGACAATGATTTGTCAAGAGTCACTCCGAGACAACGCAAGGTGTTAGTAGGGTCCACCCTTTTGCCCTGAATCGTGAAATGTATCGGGAGGTGCTTTCTTCGTCCTGACATGATCACAGCCTCAGTTTTTTCGGGAACAAGGTGTAGGCCACGCTGTGCCATCCAGGCGCCAATCCGATTCACCGCTGCATTACCCCGCGACATGACCTCTTCTTCGTGTTTTGCCGCAACTATTAGGGTCAAGTCATCGGCAAACCCGACGATGTTGGTGCTTGGGGGAAGTTTGATGCAGAGTACTCCATCGTACATGATATTCCATAGCAGCGAAGCCAGGACTGATCCCTGTGGCACGCCTCTGTTAATTCTTATGCGATCCGAACCCTGGCTGTGGTCAGCCACTATGTACCTGTCGGCGAGGTATGATGCCAGAACTCTAATGAGACACTGGTCAATGTTTCTTCTTCTGAGCTCCTCTAGAATTATGATCCATCTGGCGGAGTTGAAGGCATTCCGAACGTCGAGTGTGATGACAGCACAGAACTTACGCGTGCGCCAAGTTCCACTTTTGGCTTGTTTTATGCTCGTGCAAACTGCTTTGAGAGCGTCGATCGTGGACCGCGACTTCCGGAAGCCAAATTGAACATCCGCCAGATCCTCCTTTCTTTGGAGCTCTTCAGACAGTCTGTCAGAGATCAAGCGCTCAAACACCTTTCCCACATGGTTCAGCAGACAGATTGGGCGGTATGCGCTTGGGCTCTCTATGTGCTCCTTACCAGGTTTCTTGATGAGCACCAGTTTGGCAACCTTCCACTCCTTCGGGAAATGTCCCTTACTGTAGCATGCGTTCATAATTCTCAGTAGAGGCTCCGGCAAAACCCCACCGTAGGTCTTAACAGCAACCGCTGGTATATTGTCTGGCCCTGGCGCTTTCCCAGCCTTGAGCCGCGACAACGCTTTTTGGAGGTCGTCATTGGTGAAAGCTAGTGGTGCAGTGCTGGTAATGACATTTTCGATTGCTGCCATGTCTGTATCTGACGGGAATAGCGCCTTTACTATTTCTCGTACCCTGTCAGCTTCTAAAGTGGATGCATTTGGTGACCCTATTCGGATCCGCTTTAGAACTATTTGGTAGCCTTTTCCCCAGGGGTCCTGGTCTAGCTCTTCGATTGTCTTCTTCCACGCGTTATTTTTCTCTTTGATTATAGCCTTTGCGAGGTCATTTTTTGCAGCTGAAAGCTCAACGAGCTCTCTTGTGCAGGAGTCTTTGTGCTTTACGGCTCTTCTTATTTTGTTGCAGGTTTTTCTTAGAGCTGCAATTTCTTCTGTCCACCAGTAGACCTGTCTCCGTTTGCCACTGGTCTTTCGTTTCGGCATGGCGAGGTTACAGCATCGAGTCAGCCGATCGGCTATGTACGAAGCGCCAGTCTCTGGATCCTCTGGGACATCGTCAGCCTTCAGGAGTGAGAGACTTTCCAGGAACACTTCAGTGTTGAACTTTCTGCTCATCCATCCGGTCTTCAGGTTTCTTTTTGGAGTAGCAGTACCGCGGAGCGTGAAAGTAATGTAGCGGTGATCGCTGAGGCTTTCAGTGTCTAGTACCATCCAGCGATCCATGGCTCTCATGGCCTGGTCGTCGGCCAGTGTAATGTCTAAGATGGACGTTGAAAGGCCCCTGACGAAAGTGGGTTTTCGGCCGGTGTTGCAGACATAGAGGGAACAAGTCGCCACAAACTCTGACACGAGGCCGCCCCTCCAGTCGGATTTAGCTGCCCCCCATTCAGAGGATTTGGCGTTGAAATCTCCGGCGACCACCTTCGCCCCTTGAGTCTTCCTGATTGATTCGGCCAAATGCTGCAATCCGCGGTCGAAGTCTAGAGAAGCTGAATTCGGGGAGAAGTAGCAGCTATACATAGTATATGCACCAATTTTGGCGCATACAAAGCCGTCGCCTCTGTCAAGTAGCTTACTTGGAATCTGGGATCCTCTGATAAGGATAGCTGCTCTACCCGTTGTATCCGTCAACCAGCCCCTACCAGAGGTGTTGTTTGGCTCTGAGATTAGGGCAAACTCTATTTGCAGTTGTGTCATCTGAGCAATCATGAGATCCTGAGCCCTTCTGCTGCAGTTGAGGTTGACTTGCAAGATCCTCATTGTACTCCGATCATCGCCTCCATGTTTGGAGTGGGCGCCCTCCTTGTTTCTAAGAGGTTTTTTGAACTCCTCTTTCCGGGGACTTTTACTGCCCATGAGGGACACAGTTTTGACCCCGTTCTGTGTCCATTGCTTGCCAGGCCTTTGTCTTTGCACACGATGCATGCTGGGGGCTCATTGCAATCTGATGTTTTGTGGCTGGGGGCACCGCATTTCAGACACCTTCTACTGCGATCCTCGCCTGGGCAGACTGCCGCAATATGGCCATATTCGAGACATCGGAAGCACTTTTGTTTTTCTTCGTAAGGTCTTACTGAAGCTCTCATCCAGCCGATTCTAACCTTTTTCTCCTCGGCTAACTTCTGCGCATCCTCTTTGGTCAGGTCTATGATAGCGCTTTTGGTGTTAGAGCGGCTAATCCAAATGCGCCTCACGTTAAAGTCGTGGCACCGGTCTTTTAGCACCTCCTCGATCTCCTCTTTTTCGCAGGTCATATCGAGGCCGCATATAAGAACGCTCGACATGTCCTTAAGTGTCTTGACGTAGAGGTCAGGACATAGTCTATTGAGACTATCCTTTATCTCGGAGGCGCCTTTTTGGCCTCTCTCCATTTCTAACAAGAGATCACCTTTCTGTGTTTTCCTCACTGAGGAAAAGGTGAGCTCTGCGTTGTTGCTCATCAGTCCGGTCTTAACTTTTTTAAGAATGTCGGCGAATGAGTCACTCGTAACACGGATCAGGACTGCTTCAGGCTTGGTTCGTTGTTTAATGCGTCGTGGTTTGGAAGGTAAGTTACTTGTAGTTTTAACCCCTTCCTCTTTCCTTTCGACTTTTCTTGTCTCTTGTATTTTGCTAGTGGCTTCCTTTCTCTTTGTTTTCTTTGTTTTTTTCTTCTCGACTTTGCTCCATCCTTTCTCTTCAGTTTCTTGTTCTTCTTCTTGCTTTTTGTTTGCCTCTTGATCAGGGGCTTGCCCCGTTTGGACGCCCTTTATGCCGCTATCCGAGTCCTCGTGAGTTTCCATATAGGGGTCCCATTCGGGGCCCTCCGTCATTAGGCTCCAAGTAGAAGTGTTAGTTGCCTTCTCTTTTGGGCTTCCTACAACCTTTCTAGCACGCTTGGGCGTTGCTTCTTGTTCTTCCCTTTCCTTTTCTTCTGCTCTCCGCAATCTGGCTATGAGAAGCCTGGTGCGTGCGTCTTTCACGTTTGCACACATGTCATTAAGCAGTCGAAAAGCGTGCTTGATGTCTGTAGCCGTATTTCTGTAGGGACCTTGCCTATCGCTAATCATGGTGAAGGTGTTAGCAACCTTTTCTGAGATAGCTAGCCAGAGTGATTCCTCCTCTCTTTCTAGCGACTCAAGGTCTTTAGATAGGGTGTTCACGGGGGAGCCACGTTTCCTCTTGCTAATTTTGAGCGGTGAACTAGCAATGGGTGAGTAGAACACGTCCTCCTTGGGCGGCGATCTCACAAGTGCCTTCCTCGGTTTGAAGGTTGTCTCCTGATCTGTCAGCGATGCATCGGAATCCGTAGTTTGCGCAGTGGTCTTCGTAATGAATCTGTCCATTAATTTCGAGCGAACCTTGCCCCCCCCAGAATATGAGGGGCAGCCTGTATCTGAGGTAGCCACCGCTGGGGTCGCTGTCTCAGACACAGAGAGGGATTCTCCACCACGACGTGGCGTGATGGTACCCTCCTGGGGTACATATTTCTTAAGTTCCGCACTCATAATGTTTGATTAGTTTTCCTTTTCTGTAGGGGTAGGGTCCCTTAGGCCGCAACTTCCAGGTCTTTAGACACGCCCATGCCTGCTGGTTTTGGTTCGCGCTAGGTATTTGATTTCCCTAGTGCCACCCAGAATCTGGGAGGCGTTCCCCTATCCACCACCTGGGGACGCGCCCGATGGAGGACCAGCAACCCCACACGGGAACCTAACCTAACCTAACCTAACCTAACCTAACCTAACCTAACCTAACCTAACCTAACCTAACCTAACCTAACCTAACCTAACCTAACCTAACCTAACC